>JBBPTY010001114.1:0-11237 GCA_038094335.1 Tylopilus aff. striatulus | reverse complement strand
GATCGGGGGTCCTACCCTAATAGGTATCCTCCGAGCTATCGTGGAGCAAATATCTTGACACACCCGCGAGACTGGAACACTGTCTCGGAGAAAGGCCGGGACAGGAGTAGCGGTGATTCGCTGGCCAGCACACATCACACAAACGTGAAGACACTTGGAGCAATCGCAAAGACGTGAAGAAAATGCGACTTCCTCTGTAGCACTGTTCGGTTGTCCATGACAACGTTGCCCGCTCCTGTCGTGTCAAGAATCTGTCTCAGTCCATCGCAATTGCGACACCGGAATGTGTAGATCTTCAAGTTCTCGATACAGATGGCACGAAGTTCCGGTGACAACTTCATCACTCGTCATCTGAGGATCAATTGCGGGTCGCTTGTCAGGACTCAGCGGTGTGATAGGAAATACTCTTCAATCGGTATATTGAACCCAGCACGAAATATGGACTTCCGGCCCATCTGTAGCACATATTCAAAGTGAGAAACAAGTCACCGGCCAGACATAAAGTGCAGACGTATCGACAAAAAGACGCAAGCAATGTTCTTCTTGTTGTGAGCCTGAAACCGACGACACAATTTCTCTACCACGCTAGGGGTCGCCCAACTGAGAGTCTGGCAATGTTCTAAGAAGATCGTGGTAGTTATCGTCTGAAATTTGCAAAGTGGCTGAGACCTTGAATAGGTGCACAGCCCGAGTATGCTCTCGGCCGTTGTCCAAGCCTTTCCTAGATGCGTTGTCATTCTTCCACCAAGAGCGCGTTCTGGGGTGCTTGGAGGAAGCCAGTGCTATCGAGGCCGGATTCTTGTGACATTCAATGCCATATACTACTGTATAAGGCTTGAAGCTTGGCCTCTCGAATTGAAACCCAGCGGGCCGCCGGAGCCGCCCATATTTCAAGTTCAACTTCCCTTCTACTCAGTCGTTCGACGAAACCTCATGTGCGATGGCCTGGTCACTTATCGATCTAATCGGCGTTTTACAGTGTCAGCTAGGTGGAGTCACGAACTATGTCTCACTCAGACATCGGGGGGCTGGTGAACTCGAGATTCCTTGGAGATCCCGCATTATTTTTCGTCCTGACTCATTCGTTCTCCACTCGGAGCGACACCCCGGTACCACCGGCGACCGTAGCTGAACCAGACGAGGCACACATGGGATGTAGTACGTTTGTACGGCCCATGATGTAACACACGGTTGAGTTTTCATTGTGTTTTAGAAACCTCGCCAAGGTGGCATTGCTAGCCCTACCTCACTGCATCCAGTGTGATGACAAGCTTGGTATGACGATTCCCTCGCTCAACAACGAAGCGAGGTCGATGAATGGCGTCTGCATGTCAGTCTCATGGCATCTATCCGCTCAACAGAGTTGTCACTTACAGAATATGATACAGACCTACCTTCTGCCCAACATGACACACATCCAACTTGAAGCTCACTGACCAGGATTTCAGAATATACAGAGGCAAATATTGGTGCCTGGCGCATGATGGTACTGCTGTCTGTCGGACCTGTATCTGGTTATCATACCAGTGGTGCATGTGGAGTGTCATGTAGCCTTGTCACCGTAAATTGTTGGCGTGGTCCGACCGTCTGAAGCACATCGTCAAAGTATCTCACTCTCCTCGTCCGAATTAATATCACCTGTAGAACAGGTTCAATTTCTCATTCGATGCTTCTTGGGCCTTGGCACCATGCTCGCGCATCTAGCCTCGGCGCGATTCACTCGAATGTGTTACCTGGTAAGTCCCATTCTCAAGTTTCCTTCCTCTCGTCTACCAATACTCTCATCTCTACCATCTACATAGCTTGAGGCCCACAGGTACCTTCTCCTACCATCCCAACTACACAGTAGCTCATCTCACTCTCATCCTTCAATGACATCTTATGGGAAGAGAATACCTCGCGCGATACTACCCCATGGCGATGGGCCAGACACGCACTGCACATGTCACCATGTGATTGCGACCGAGATCCGCGTGCCCATCGGTTGTTCATCAGATCCCACAGGAGCATGTGCTCCTTGGCATACCCTCGCCAGCCCTGTCGTATAGCCTTCCTCAGGAAAACACATATCACACGTCGGCTTTTTCACCCCTGCTGTTTGCACATGCCGGTCCGAGGTGTGGACTATCTCTCGCCAGCCCCTTTCGACGCTAACGCAGGAGGGGGAGCGTTCCACCTGGATGGGTGGATGACTGCAATCGGCTGACACGCTGTTCCTCATACAAGATATGCTTACAGTGCGCAACAGGGTCGCCATGGAGTCGGTTATCAGTCAGGTGGAAGATCATGCTGGTAGTGCTGAACAACCTAGTATCGGGCGCACGTACATTGGACGTACTGTGACTCGGTGTCTATGCATTGGGGTCGAAGTCGTGTTTCTCTGATCAGGTCATTGCATTTACTCTGCTGACGAACGAATCGAGATCGTGGTCATCATACACAGGTAATGGGTTATACGTGCCCTACAAATCCCATCAAATTATCTATGGTATGCACCAATATCGATCAGTGATCTAGAGAATCAGCTCTGCAACACAATATCCACTCTGGAACCGCGCATAAAATTGCAGCTCTCCCTGTTCCCGACCGTTCCTGATAGACTCTGAGCCGAAAACATCGAGAAAGGGTTCAGGTAAGTAAGCGTACCAATACACGGACACTCCCAATCGGCATTTCAGATAGATGGCTTACTGGCTGGACCTAGTAAACAATGAGCCATCGTGACGACACTCTACCATTGCTATCAAAGACCCACCACGATCACTTCTGCAGTGCTTCGTCCAATAACCTCAGCAACAGTTGGAGGAGTAACCGCCACACTTTTTGTTGGGTCATCCTGTGGTAAGGAGTGAGTGAATGCAGGGAACACACGAGGAAAAACGAACTTGGGAGTTCACGGCACTCGGCTGTCCCTAGTGAGAATGTTTGGTAGGCTCCATGATAATGAGTGAAGAAGAGACGTACAGTGCTCGCCTGCGATAGAAGTGGTGTGGTAGGGGGGGCATTCCCAGGGACATCCTTTATCTGAGAGGCAGCAGTCGGCCTCTTCGATTCCAATGGTTTTGGTTTCCGCTGTGGTGCACAATGAACGAGCGGTAAGACGACCAAGGGACGACATACTGGCCTCGGGGCTCTCACGACTGTGCGCTGCAATTGTGTTCGTCGGTAACATCCAATTAATACCAAGAGCACTTACTCGCTGTCGTCGAGCCGCGACATAGTGCGAAGGGCCTTCGTTCACACCAAGTAGCGGCTGAGAAGCGGGTGTGAAATTGACAGGATGAGGGATCGGCAACTGGTCGGACAGCTGGTCAGGGTTTTTGGTTCTCGTGTCGCCTTGGGTCCTTTTTGACGCCCTTTGAAACCAACCCAAGAACCCCGACGAGCGCCAGGATGACCTGAGAGTATTGGCGGGTTTCACGGAAAGTTCTTGTACCACTTTCTGGGCGTCCGTAGTCGCTGGCAGGTGACGCGATTGTCCAGGTGTGGCCACTCGAACCTGAGAGGCCGTGGGAGAAGGCGGCTTACAAGAGTGTCAGTACAGGACTGAAGAGCGAGCACGCTGGGAACGAACTTCATCGAGACTGAAAAGTGCCGCCGACGTGCTTGGTGGCAATTCAGCCTACGGGCTTGTGAGAACGAATTCAAGGGAGAAGTAAACACATGCCTGGAGGATATCTGTTCCGCCCGCTAGTTTGCTTGGGTTGGAGTAGTGTTGGGTGGGCTTCTGGAGTGCGTGGACCATGGGGTTGGCGACATGATTGAGTGATTGGAACAAACAATAAGATCAAGAGTATAAGAGAAGAAGAGCACGCACATCGGTAGTGTTGTCTTTACTGTGGCTCTGTGTGTCAGTATCCGACTTGACAGCATCTCCCTGGACCCTGGCGTCAGCATGAAAATCACAATACAACTCCACTAGAGTTGACTTAACTGGGTTGTTATCATTGCCTGCAGACGAGGGCTTGTAGATGGACTGCTAGCATGACACGTAAACAAGAATCGCCAACACAAAAGGCACCGTACCTTTATCTGGGATAGCCTTGTAATGTTGATTTTCCCGGCCGAGTCACCAGATGCGAGAAACTCATCGTCAGGTGATACTCCGATTGATAATATCCTCTGAGTGTGTTCGTGGAGACCAAGTTGGGTGTGGGCAGCCATGTCCCAAAGGGATACAGTCTTGTCTGTCGAGTAGACAAGGAACTCCCCATGCTTGGGCTGGTCGATGCACGAGTAGTCGCCTGCACTAGGCACAGGCCATTCCGAAATGGTTGCGCCGTTAGTGACTGCGACGTGGACAATTTCGTTGTCGGATACAATGAAGAGGGTGTCACTGTGCCAAAGAAGACCTGTGTTGTAGTTTGGTCTAGCCCCCACATTGATATCGACGAGCAGGCGGGAATCGAGATCGTAGACCCGTACAGAATAGCGAGTCCCTGTCGCAATGCAATCACCCTTTGGAGAGAACCGGGCTGCAACAATGTCAGTATCGTGCTCCATTATTTGCATTTGTTTTCCTGTTCCCACGTTCCAGAGGGTCACTTTCTTCTTGTCCGATCCAGAAACGAGTTTGCTCGAATCGGACGAGAAATCCACCGTGCAGATCCAATCCCCCTCGTCGTGCTCGATGACTGGTTTGTGTGTCTGCGCATCCCAGACATAGAGTCGCCTGCTCGTTCCTGCGGCAATCCACTTTGAATCCATGGACATGGCAAGACAGTTGAAATAACCCTCTATTTTCATGCTTGCCGTTCGTCGACCATCCTCCACCTGCCACACTTGAAGCCCTTCGGAGCTACCACTCAAGATGTGCTTGCCATCGGGTGAAAAAGTCACCGCATATACCTCGCTAATACCGGTCTTGATTTCAGCTGCAGCACTTGTTTCAACGATCCGCATCGACCACCCACCAGTCTCTACGCACCTATCATGGTCGTCGTGCCAGGGATGCAAGTGAGCAGTGGAACCGGGAGTCGACTGTCAGGGTTTGTTTGCACCGCACTGTCTACGCATCGCTTCACTTTATAGGCTGTGCTCTATGATTTGTCACCTTGTGTTTTCGGCGCTCTTATATGCGATGCATGCCTCTCATGCTCTTGCATTACAATCGACAAGTCGCAAGGTGAAATGAATTAGGCTGGATGATGCCGCTCGACCTTGCCAGTAATCAATGAAGTAGTAAACCTCGCGCTTTCAGGTAACACTCCCTAGCTACGCCATGGTATCCCTATTCTGTCAGCTTGTAGCCAAGTCGTCTTCCGACATAGGCAGTGATCGTGCGCACCTCTCTGGTCGCCGGCAGCGTAAGTTGGGCTTGCTTTGTACGACCATCGCTCATCTCTCAACTCGACTTTCACCTTGTACCCCCACGTCGATGAGCGAAACCTCAGCCAAGATACTTGCCAAGCAACACTTACATCTACTAGTCGCAGAGGCCCATTGCTAGCCCGGGCCTAGTAGCTCATCATTTTGATCATCTGTGAGTTGTTTCTGCCTGTTGGTGCCTGTGGTGTAACTTGAATTGCTACGAACAGGCTAACTCGACACAGCAGCTGTCGAAGCAAAGAGCTACGATCCATTCACTCACCACATGGAGGGCGCAACATATGTGGAAATGCGCGTACAGTCCGTTTGGGTTAGACGTCTGCTTTTCTGTCGTTCGCAAGGACCATAGTTGATGCTGCATAAAGCGTAACATTTTTCCAGCGGGCCCGCGTCTATCTCAGCGTCCGAGAAACACGCTTTTTGGCACCCACTCGGGTCGTCAAACTGAATTGCGACGGACATACTGACAGGTACGTCATACATACACAGGACTGATAATCTTGATGCAGCAGTCAATAGGACCACTTGAGCCCATCATCATGACCTCAAGCTGGACACTCGTGGCTCCTCCCTCTTGGTTGTTGCTCGGGGTGTCACCGAGCGTGTTTTCAACGAGTCCTTGTCAGTCATGGTTCTGGTCGAGGCCAAGAGTATCGCTGCGAATATAGCTCGCAAGATGTGTCTGTCTATTTCATCCAGAATCAACATCGATGGCGATCTCATGGCTACTGCTCGATTGCAGGGCCAGCTTGATACCATGATCGAAGAGGGTGGTTAGAGGGTAAGAAGCTCGACACGAGCCCTAGATCTGGCGTCTGCCTAAAATGTATATAGAGATGCGGAGACTATCCGATTATTGTATATGGGGTGGTACGTAGTCTGCTTATGCCGCATAACACCCAGATCAATCTATTATATTCACAATAGATTTGCAGCTTGCGCACAATATCCACCTCGGTAACATGAACACGACTGCAGTTTTCCCTGATTCTAGATGATCCTGAGCAACTGTAAGCACGTACGTACTACGAACAAAACCGCGAGGAAAGGCCAACCATCACACGAATGCTCCCAACCGGGAGTCCATATATCTCGTTCACCTGTTGCGCCTAGGGGAAAGTAAGCTCTAGCGGCGGCACATCACCTCGAAAAACAGGTCACTCTGACTTCTTTCGGAGTCGTAACACCGTGACCGCTACTGGACGGATCTACAGAGGCGCTGGGGACGTTGGATACATCCCTTGCCTGCTGCTCCTAGGGGAAAATCAGGGTGAACCCCTTTTGATCAATGCGAACGACATACCATGCTCGGCCCCCCCGTTATGTGTAGTGGCCTGGCCACCACGAGAAGGATCTGCAGAAGTGCCCTTTGTCTGAGTGGCAGCACTGACCGCCTTTTTCTGCTTTGATCACGCGATGAGCTAGGACCAAGACATGGTTAGAGACGACGCACCTTTGGTCCGGGAGCTCTTGCGACCGTTCGCTACGAGGATATTCGAGTCGCGTCCTCCGTTCATCGATCAACGGCACTCACCAGTTCACATCGTAGCCGGAGCATAGACCGACGACTCCGCCTGCACACGCGTTGGTAGTTGAAGATCTGCGGCAGGAGAAGGATACGACTTTTTGGACAGCCAACGGGCCTTTTTGGCTGCCAAGTCCTCTGAACTCTTTCGGACCCCATCTGAAACTACCGTCTCAGCCCCGACAAGCGCAGAGGCGATTCGGAAGTGACCTGAATGGGTTTCTCCGAACGTTTCTGCCGCTTGGATGATACAGGAAGGATATCTGGCGAGGATGGTATATCGCGAGACAACTGGGGCCGGGTTAACCTGGTTTCGAAAGAACGAATGGAGGCTTGGGGAGAGGGTGGCTTCCAAGATTGTCAACACGAGAATGAGAAGCCGGCGTGACGAGAACGAACCTCGTCGAGATTGAACGGTGGAGCCGGTGTGGCCGTTGGCAACTCTGCCCGTGGAACCGTAAAGAAATGGCGTCAAAGGCGGAAATGGAATGCATATATCAAGGGTACCGTTTCCAGCTTTCTTGTTTGATTTGGTACCAGATTTATCGGGGTACTCCTGGAGCGAGAGTACACCAACGCTGCCGAAGTGTGTTGAGGGAACAACTTGTCATCATGCTCGTGAATAGAGAGGGTTAGTATGATGTATTAACAGCCTGAGTGACGAGTTCATACGGGCACATTACCTTTATCTGAGACAGGTTGTAGAGAATAATCTTGCCGTCATCCCCACCGAAGGCAAGGAGCTCATTGTCGGGTGATATCGCGATGCGGTCTGTGACTGCACTGTATTCGAGTAGTCCGAGCTGAGTGTGGGTCATCGTGTCCCAAAATGAGATGGTCTTTTGTGTCAAATATACGATGAATTGCCCGTGTTTCGGCCGTGCAATGCAGGAGAATCTCTGTGCTGGAGTAACTGTCCATTTCGAGACAGGCGAGCCCGTGGGGCTATTTAACTGCACGATTGACTGGTCTGCGACGATGAGGAAGGTGTCGTCGAACTAAAGGAGACTGGTGTTGTAGCGTGGGGCGACTTTAATTTTGATATCGATGAGCGGCCTGCCTCTATCGTAGACTCGGATGGACTCTCCAGTTGCGGCGATTGCGATGCGATCTCCCTCTGGCGAGTGTTTCGCGACCACCACCCAGTCTTCGAATGTTTGCACTTGTTGGCGCGTGCTCAAATTCAAATCCCAGACGGTGACCTTCTTGAACGAACCGGGGACGAATTTGCTCGAGTCAGGCGAGAAATCTACCGCGTTGACAGCGCGAGGTTCGCCCTCATCACAGTGTTCGATAACCTGTTTCCTTGTGTGCGCATCCCAGAGATAGACTTCGGCCCTCATACATGCCAGCCGCGATCCATCGTGAATCCGGGGACGCAGCAAGACAGTTGAAAACACCCCTCATCTTCATGGTTGCCGTTAGCCAACCGTCCTTGACTCCCCACACTGAGGCCCCCTCTTTACTCCCGCTTAAGAGATGCTCGCCATCAGGCGAAAATGTCATTGCGAAGACCCTCCCGGTGCTCACCTTGATTTGAACTAGCTTGTACTGCCCGTCTTCAATGACCAACCATACCTCTCTGTCAGTACGCACCTGTCATGGGTGACGACAGCCGTGAGGCCACGGACACAAATCGGCAGGGATGATGTAGGTCACTGGACAAGTTCGATTACACCGCGCTGTTTACACATGGCTTTGCTTCATATCAGCTACTTTACCGACTATGCTGCGTTACCTCGTGTTTTCAAGGACCCTGGACAACGCAGGCATCATTTAGTAAGAAGACATCTCACGCATCTTGCGCTGGCATAACTAAATACGTGGACAGGCGGGACTGCCTACTGTCACCACACCCCTGGTTGAACGGCTGCTCTCCATATTACAGGACCCATTTCTGGTCATCCACCTGTTCTCCGCACGATGTCCAGATCATCCATATATGAGCGGGCACTGTCCCGCGACTAGCTTCAAACCTCCGCTCAACGATACTCTTCAACAGTCATGTTAACGTGTTGTCGCCGTGAATTGTTGGCGCGGTCCGACCGCCTAAAGTACATCGTCAAGGTATCTCACTCTCCTGGTCAGAATTAATATCACCTCTAGAACAGGGTTCAATGTCTCTTCTTGGGCCTTGACATCATGCTCGCACATCTGGCCTCGGCGCGATTCACTCGAATGTGTTACCAACTAAGTTCCCATTACTTCCCTCGTCCACCAATAATCTCATCCCCACCATCTACGTAGCTTGAGGCCCACCACAAGTACCTCCTCCCGACCATCCCAACCACACAGCGGCTCATCTCACTCTCGTCCTTCGACGACATCTTGTGGCAAGAGAATACCTCGCGCGATACTACCTCATGGCGATGGGCTAGACACGCACTGCACGTGTCACCATGTGGTTGCAACCAAAATCCGCGTGCCCGTCGGTTGCTCACCAGATCTCACAGGAGCGGGTGCTCCTCGGTGTCGGGCGAACAACCCTCGCCAGCCCTGTCGTATAGCCTTCCTCAGGAAAATACATGTCGCACACGTTGGTTTTCTCGCCCTTGCTGTTTGCACATGCCCGTCTGAGATGTGGACTGTCTCTCACCAGCCCCTTTCGACCTTGACGCGGGTGGGCGAGCGTTCCACCTGGATAGGTGGATGACTGCAATCGGCTGACACGCTGTTCCTCATACAAGATACGCTTGCAGTGCGCAACAGGGTCACCATGGAGTCGGTTATCAGTCAGGTCGAAGATCATGCTGGTAGTGCTGAACAACCTAGTATCGGGCGCACGTACATTGGACGTACTGTGACTCGGTGTCTATGCGTTGGGGTCGAAGTCGTGTTTCTCTGATCAGGTCATTGCATTTACTCTGCTGACGATCGAATCGAGGTTGTGGTCATGCTGCGCAGGTAACGGGTTATATGTGCCCTACAAATCACCTACGGTATGGACCAATATCGATCAGTGATCTAGAGAATCAGCTCTGCAACACAATATCCACTCTGGAACCGCGCATAAAATTGCAGCTCTCCCTGTCCCTGACCGTTCCTGATAGACTGAGCTGAAGGCATTGAGAAGGTGTTCAGATAAGTATGCGTACCAAGACACGGACACTCCCAATCGGCATGTTAGATAAATGGTTTGCTGGCTGGACCTAGTAAACAATGAGCCATCGCGACGACACTCTACCATTGCTATCAAAGACCCACCACGTTCACTTGTGCAGTGCTTCGTCCCACAACCTCAGCAACAGTTGGAGGAGCAACCGCCACACTTTTTGTTGGGTCGTCCTGTGGTAAGGAGTGAGTAAATACAAGGAACACGCAAGACAAAACGGACTTGGGAGTTCACGGCACTGGGTTGTCCCTAATGAGAATGTTTGGTAGGCTCCATAATAATGAGTGAAGAAGTGACGTACAGTGCTCGCCTGCGACGGTGGTGGTGTGCTACCGAAGGCATTCCCAGGGGCATCCTTTATCTGAGAGGCAGCGGGCGGCCTCTTCGATTCCGGTTGTTTTGGTTTCTGCTGTGGTATACGATGAGCGAGCGATAAGACGAGCAAGGGATGACATACTGGCCTCGGGGATCTCACGACTGTGCGCTGCAATTGTGTGTTTGTTGGCAACATGCAATTAATACCAAGAGCACTTACTCGCTGTCGTCGAGCTGCGATGTAGTGCGAAGGGCCTTCGTTCACACCAAGTGATGGCTGAGAGGCGGATATGGAATCGGCAGGACAAGGGTTCGGCGACTTGTCGGACAGGCCTGCAATCATCTGAGAGGTTGTTGCCCGCACAAGATACGCTTGCAGTGCTCAACAGGATTGTCATAGAGTCGGCCATCATCATCTGAGAAGCTGTTGCTCGCACAAGATACGCTTGCAGTGCTCAACAGTCGCCATAGAGTCCGTCATCATCGTCGGCTTGGAGATTGCGCAGGCAGGGCCGAACAAACCAGCGCCGAGCGCACGTATGCTGCACTATGTACCGTGACCCGGTGTTTGTACGTCGGGATCGCGGTCGTGTGGCGTTGATCATTTACTCTGCTGACGAACGAATCGTGATTGTGGTTATGCTGCACAAATCTTGGGTTGCAGGTGCTCTACGAGTCCCATCGAATCATCTACAGTATGCACCAATATCAATCAGTGATCTAGAGAATCAGTTCTGCAACACAACATGCACTCTGGAACCATGCATAAAATTGCCACTCTCCCTCTCCCCGAACGTTCCTGATGTATTGTGAGCCGAAGCCACTGAAAATGGTTCGGATAAGTGTGCATACCAAGACACGGACACTCCTAATCGGCATTTCAGATAGATGGCTTATTGGCAGGATCTGGTGAACAATGAACCATCGTGACGATACTTTACTATCGCTATTGAAGAC
>JBBPTY010001113.1:0-11238 GCA_038094335.1 Tylopilus aff. striatulus | reverse complement strand
CCACATGGATGGACTCTGGACACTCAGATGGTCTTGCTGTGGAATGGTGAGGAACCTGTGAAGTCAGAATATTGCTGGAATGGCACCTACAAGCCCACAGAGTGTGGAACTTCCACACTGGTTGAAGAAAAAAAGTAGAAGGAGGGTGAGATGACCTGCTTAGACTTCCTAGTACTTCAAGACCTGCCTGCACAGTTTTCCAAGTGAGCAGAAGATAAATTTTTAGTTACTGAGTACAAGCTTTTATAGTCTGGGCATACCCATGACTGAAACAGACAGAATCTAAAAAAAAAGGGTACTACTGCATGGCCACTTGCCATAGGGTAAGTATGCGACATCAAAATAAGGGTGACTACTAAAATGTCCAGTTATAATAAGGTAGCACAAGTAAAGTGTTAAAAATATCTGAACAACCTGACTGACACACAATAGGCCAGGCCAACTTGGATGGACGCTGGATACTCAGGACACTTCTTGCATGGGGGAACACTGTACACCTGCGAAGTCATGAACATGTGTGATAGAGACTTACAACTGTAGGGAACACTGAGTTCCTACACTGCTGCACCTCCATTGCCCTCATCATGGTCATTGTTGCAGTCATTGCAGTGATGGGCATACCACTGCACCTACATGTTGTTGTCATTGTTGTGGTGGTGGGCATGCCATTGCATGTTGTCACCCTCATCATGGTTATCATTGCATGTCACCATTGCCATCATCACAGTGATGGGTGTACTGCTGCACCTACATCCTCATTGTCATTGTCATTGCAGTGGTTGGCATGCCATCACATGTCCTCACCCTTGTCATTGTTGTTGTCATCATGGTGGTGGGCATACCACTGTGCCTCCATTGCCCTTGTTGTGGTCATGGTCTCCATATTGTCACAGTGTGTTGTTGCAGTTGTTCTCATCCTTGTTGTTGTTGTGGTAAGCAGATGTGGGACTTAGCAGGAATTTTCAGTTATCAGAATAACATGTAGTCTAATATGCATTACCACATTTGTAATATGTGGCCCTGTAGTCTAATCATGTATGTGTCAACTTATTTCCATGATAAAGCATAGGTTGTGAGTTTGATTCCCAGTGTCTGAGAATTTTCTATCTACTAAATGCTTACTTTCAGGTTCCCTTACTCACACACCTCTACACTTCAACTCACACTCTAACAAGTAGACAAATCACAAGTAGAAAATCACTAAGAGCATGTGTAGTCCTAGGACCTAAGCTTTCATTTATTGCTTATTAAACTGGAATCACCATAGTTTGAGAGTTGTGCAAGCTCTAAAATCACACCTAAAAGCAAATTAAAAGCAATGAGATCTGTATTTAGTACTTTTAAGCCATTGCTGAGAGATGATAATAGTAGCTAAAAGTCTGCAAAAAAGGTTCAAAAGTAACATGATAATTTTCTAATGAAGTGAGTAGTGTAACACTTTATTGTAGGTCTGCATCTCATATTATCACTCCCTTATGGAAAATATCAGCTCAACTGGTTATAAACCCTAGCAGCATGTTGATGCTACTAGATACCCTATCTGAACTTATTGGTTAATGAAGTGCTTTATATGCTCAGGTGCTTTGAAGTAGCTCTAATTATATCCATGATACCTCAAGCACTATAGAGCATAGAGATCTATGAGGAACTTACATTTATATTATTTTCTCAGCTGTTGTTGAAAAGACATTACAACTGTTTTCATAAGTTTTGTCAGAACTGGTTGCCAGAGGTTAAAGGGAAGGGGTTCAGGACAGAGATGTGGAGGAGGGGACAGGTTGGGAAGGTACAAAAGGAGATCAGATGTTAGTCCATGGAGGTTTGGGGATGGACCCACAGGGGTTCAGACCCAAGTCTGGTATGAGGAGCAGGAGGTAGTTGAGGAGGGGTAAGTACAAGGAGGGGATAGGGTCAGGGCCTTGGTGTAGGACTTATATGTCACACCCTTGCTCAAGTCCAGCCTGAGTCAAGGAGAAGAGTAGGATTTGGCTGTTCTAGAGTTGATATACAAACTGAGGTTTACTGGATGTATCTAGGGACTTTATATACTGTTCTGTGTTTGGAATTAGGTATAACAGATCTATAACAAAAGGAAAAGTAAAGATTGTACTGGTCCAAGGAAGTTGCTAGCAAGGAATGCTAGGAAAGAGGGTCAGTGGTGACACACAAGTCAACCACTTAGTGCAGGGTGTTGAATATGCAGATTATAGGTGGTGGTTGAGGTCCCGGCATTTAACTGACCAATCAGGATCAAGCCTGAAGGCTGTGATGTGGAGTTCAGGGGAGATGTTGCAGAGTATGTGGAGATGCATCAGGGTAGGGCTCAGGGTGCCTTGGAGAAGTCAGGCAGGGTCAGGGAATGGAATGTGACAGTGCCCCCACATTAGGGCTGAGCCCTCAAGGCTGAATGTCAGGTGATAATGGGGGATGGTTGAACACATCATATTTTATGATCCTGGGTCAGGTGTTTGACAATTGGAGATCAGGGTGGTGGGCCTGAGCTGGGGGTTATAAGGGGGTGGTGTTCTTGAGGTGTGTCAACCATCCTGAGGAAAAATGAATGCCCTCAGAAAAGCAACTTGTGCAAGGGAAGGGCAGGGTAGCACTGCTCAACAAGTGGCTGGAGGAGGCCTGCCAGGAGGCAGAGGTGGTGACAAGACTTCAGTGAAGGGAGTGCTGGCATTGCCTGATGGAGTTATAGGCACTGGTGCATGAGGCTGAGGAGAGGAGGCATGAGAAGTGGATTTGGAGGCAGAGTGTGTGGGGTGAGGTAGGTTGTCTGTGGGACCCAGGTGGTAAGCTGACAGGTTGTGTAGGGTCATGCCATGGCAGTCTTGCCTGAAGAGGGCAAGGAGTGGGTCAGGTGTCACCATTGTGAGAAGGTGGGATGGGAGTGTGTGCCACCGAAGTGGGGTTCCAAGGGGAAATTGTGCAAGGCATGCATGCAGAGTCACATGGTGTGTACTTGGCCTGGGGTAGCTTGGGAGACAGGAGGCACAGTGGGTCCGAGTGCTCAGGTAATGTTTGGAGAGGAGGAGTTCTGAGCAGATGTCAGTGCTTCCTTGCAGAAGATAGCAGGTTCCCTGGAGGTGATCATAAGGGACCTGAGTGACGTGAAGCATAGGGTGGACAAGGTAGAAGGGGAAGAGGAGGACACTGATGATCGTGCAGGCATGGGGGTGACTTTGGAGGATGCAGACAAGTAACTTGCAATATGAAATGTCAATATTAAGAAGTGAAATCAAAGCATAGGAATTAGGCAAGAAATGGAAAAGAGAAAAATGAAGGTACAGAGAGATTGGAGAAGAGAGGAACAGAGGCTATAGGGTGTGTTGGGGTTAGGCTGGTAATGGCCCAGGCTTGTCAGGGTACCTTTTGTGGTAATCCCTGACTAATTCTGAGGCATGGCTGAGTTCTGTAGCAAGTAGCCAGGACATTTCATCATCAGTTCCAGTGTATCCCAGCCAGCAAACCAGGTAGAGGAGTTGGCAGTGATGCCTTCTCTGGTCTATCTTGGAGTTGAGGATCTTCTTGATCTTGTATTTGGGTTCTCCATCAACCTTGATCAGGGGCAGCAGAGGCTGAATGCAGTTTGGGATGGTGTTCAGGGTGGAGATCTCAAGCTGGGAGACATGGAAGATGGGGTGGATGGAGTACATGGTGTCAGGTAGGCAGAGGGTGAAGGAGTGGGGACCAGGTTGAGTGATGATCAGAAATGGTCCCAGGTTCTTTTTGGAGAGTTTTTTGGAGGGTTAGGTAGATTGGAAGAATTTCACCTTGATGTACACTTGGTCACTGACTGTGAATGCTGGGCCAGGGATGTGCTTAGCATCAGTGGGGCCTTGGTAGCATTTCTGGGCTTCTGACATCTCTGATCAGAGAAATTTGTGGAGTTCATCTAGGTCTGCAATGAAGGACTTGGCTCCAGAGGAAGTTAGTTCATGGTCGGAGTAGATCAAGAAGTTGGGGTGGTACCCCTTGTTTGCAAAGAATGGAGATACTCTGGTCATGGTGCTCATGGCATTGTTATAGATGAATTTGGCAAGGGGGAGGAGTTCTGACCAGTTGTCTTGCTGGTAGTTGCAGTAGATGCAGAGGTACTGTTCCAGGGTTTGGTTAGCATGTTCTGTCTGTCTGTCACCCTTAGGGTGGTAGCCCAAGGTGAAGTGCAGGTGCATGTCCAAAGCCTTCCCAAGGGAGTAGAAGAAGTGGGATACAAACTTGGAGTCACAATGTAGGAGCAAGGAGCTCTCTACAGTTACAAGTCCCTATTTTCCAATTTTTCATCCACAGGTCCCTGGTTGAGCCCAGTGATGCCCCAAACCCACAGTGTCATGCCCAAGTAAGTCATATCAGTCAAGATTCATCAGCCAAGTATGGCCCAAGCATCTAGAATTCACCTGAGTAAGTCTTCAGTTCAGATATTCATTTTATTCAAGTTAGTAGGCTTGCATGGGCAAGTCTGGCCCAGTTCTGAGCATTTCAAGTAGCTGAGTAGGTCCACCTGAGGGTTGGTAGTTGCTGTCATACAGTTGTGTGTGCCAATTTGCTTGGGTCAACAATTTTATTTTCAAACTGTTGTATCATGCACAGCAGGTAGCTGGCATGTCATTTGGGACATGGGCACAGTTGCCTCAGGTCCCAGACACTGTAGCTACCCTTCTTTTATTCTTTTTCATATTTCTATTCCATACAGTCCTGGGTATGCCTGGACTATAAAGTTGTGTTTGTCACACCTAATAAAAAGTTTTTCCCCCTTCAAAAGGACCACCAGTGAGTGTCTGGGGAAGCTCAACAGTAAGTGACCATAGTAGGTCTTTCATATATCATTTTCCATCTTTTTTTGTGCCTGGCTGGTACTTCATCCAGTCCAATAGCCCCTATTTCTGTGCAGTTGCACTCAGAGTCACTTGGACTCACCATATTTTGGTCAGGTTGGGCAGTCTTCACTCAGAAGACTTAGTTCATAGCCAGTTTCCCTTGTTAAACAACTCCCTTCTGTTCAGATCCAGTTGGAACCCTTTGGGACGATCACTCACCCCTTCTTTCTCTTTCTACTACTTGCATTAGGCTCTCCCTTGGAGCAGCTGCAAGATATATTTATTGACTTACAACTGGAGCCCACTGCAAGGGGTTCCCAGTGGTCTCTCAAGGGTCATTTGACACCTAGAACAGCACTAGAGCTACTGACCCTCCACCCTGACATTTTTATGACAGTTTTCAGAAATTTTACAGTGTCCACATGGCTAACCAGGGCCCTATTCAGATGCCACTGTGAGGCACACCTGGTGCACCAAGATTTGATGGCAGGGAGATATGACTACTCCCAAGGTACTTGGAGGATATTGAGAAGCTGGCTGACACAGTAGGTCTTGACCCAAGCACACAAATCAAGGCAGCAATGTGATATGCAGACATCAAAGAAGCTGAGATGTGGGAGATGCTCCCCAAGTATACAGCAGTGCTGGCAGATTGGCCTGCATTCACCACAGCAGTCAAGCAGTTATACCTGGGCTGTGAAGAAGAATACGAGGAGAAATTAGGTGAAGCAGAGAGCTTGGACCACCCAGACAGCCCCAAACCTAGAAAAGACAGACCAGTGGCAGCAGTATTTCTGCTGACTGGTACTGCTCCTGGTGAGGTGCCTGTGGAACCAACTGCACCCCAGCAGAGTGATCCCCCTCCTGTTACCATTAGTGACATACCCCCCCCAACCAAGCAGATACTATGCAAAGACCTGGTTATAATGCTGAAGGTCAAACTGGAGGCAGTAAAGTGACTGCACCCCTGTTGCTGATTCTGCACTGTGCCAGGCCATTTTATTTGACAATGTACACTCTGCATGGGATACTTAGGTGCTGGCAAGATTAGGACAGGCCCCAATGGGTGTGTTTACATGACAGATGGAGCAGAGATTCTGCAGGTCTCCAGTGGATGATGCCTGAAAGATGGCATTGATCACACCTTAGCAAAAGGATATCAGGCCCGAAGGCAACCACAGTGAACCCCCATGATAGCCATATCACCTGCACAGATGACTCACACTGTTGTAGAACAACAAAAATCTTTCTTGTGGCAGAACCCCAAGAGAGAGCCTTAGTGCAAGTGAGGAAAAGAAAGAGAAGAAGGGAATGAGTGATCATCCCAAAGGTTTCCTGCTAAGTTAGTTCTGCAATGGTAGACTTAACAAAGGAGGGCTGACCAAACCTGAGTGAAGAAAAAGATGAGTCCAAGTGACTCCGGGTGTGACTGCACAGAAATAGGAGCTACTGAGCCAGGCGAAATACCAGCCAGGCAGAAAAAGATATGAAAAACAATATATGAAAGACCTACTGTGGTCACTTACTGTTGAGCTTCCCTGGACACTCACTGGTGGTCTCCTCCAAGTGGGAAAAGCTTTTTATTAGGTGCCATGTACATGGCTTTATAGTCCAGGCATGCCCAAGACTGTACGAGAGAAACTAAAAAAAAGTACCACTGCCCAGTTCAATGACCAGGGCCAACTGTGTAGGTAAGGAAGTACTGCTAATACTACAAAATGTGGGTAGCGGTTTGGCCTGAAGTCCAACAGATCCATCCAAGCAACACCATGTGTGCAGCCACACAGTCACTGCTACCAGGCCTCAGACAGTCCAACTTGGACTGTCTAAGTGCTCGGACTCGGTTCATACTTGACCACACAAGTCTACTAATGTGAACTGGTGTGAATAGCAACTAAAACATACTGCGAGTGAACTAGAAACCACCAGACCATACTTGGTCAGTGCTACTTGACTGATATGACTGACTTGGGTGTGACACTCTTGACTCAGGGCATTGCTGGGCTCAACCAGGGACCTGTGAATGAAAAGCTGGGGACTAGGGGTTTGTAACTGTAGAGAGCTCCTTGCTCCTACACTGTCACATCAGTGCACTCAATGCCATCCCCATCCATAACTGTTGGCCTCTTTGTAACAGCTGACTGACACACACATCACATCCCCCAAGCTGCTGAAGCAAAGCCAGGAGTAGAGACCCTGCCAACAATGATGATTGAAGCTTTCTGGCCATGCCTGGAGAGAGCATGGGCAGTGTGTTACGATTCGTCTATATCGCCTATATCTTTTTCCTTTATACTTAGCTAACCCTTATCTATTATGTTAGCAATACTCACTCTTTAGGCTTCGCCTACTTCTTGCCGTTCAACCGGTACTACTATTGATCTTCTTTCTCACGATCATATCCAAAGCCTCTCACGGTAATCACCGTCATGCTTCTTATCTTCTATTACATCCGACGCTTCTATCTTTGATCCCCACGTCTTCTATCTTTCTATAACATTCTAACCAATAGCACAATACTCGCTTATCTTCTTATCATCCAATCAGCACAGTCTTTCCTTACTTAGTCCTGGTCTGTGCACACTCCTTTTACATATATAAGGACCACACATGTAACCGTAGTCCCCATCTTGATTCTACCTTGGCAAGCACCTTAGCCAGCAATATTATCCTCTTCTTGACTATCTTCCCAAATACTGGGCTCGGGTCAACATCTATATCTCTGAGCTTGAGAACTTAGGTTTTCACTCCACTTTATATCTTCTTCGCCGGCTTGCCTTAAGACCAAGGTCTACATCATCGCCTACCTGGTGTAAACGTAACACAGTGTACCAAGCAGACAAGGCAATACAGACAATGAAGACACCACACCCAGTCAGAGACTGCAGGCCGACATTTGGAGAGTTGTGCAAGCATGTGTAGGTGGCCCAATGTAAGAAAGATATAGACTCTTGGTAAGAAGAGGGTTGCTGACCAAGACTGGTGTCAAGGATCAACAGGGGAAAAGAAGGGAGCAAGCAAACCTCATCCCTAAAGGGGTTCCAGGGAGGTAGTTATGAGAAGGGGTGTCTCAGACAACAGCAGAGCAAAGAAAGGATCTTCCCTGGGGTCCTCCAGGCAAAGATAGTGAAAGATAGGGGCTCTTGACCCAGGTGACTTTTCCGGATGAAAGGTAGACAAGATAGCAACTAAGGACAACATTGGCAGCTCCCTAGAGGCTCTGGGTGACCTTCTCTCACTTTTCTGAAGGAGCAGAAAGATAGATTTCAAGTACTGGAGTACATACTTTATAGTCTGGGCATACCCAAGACTGGAAATGTCAAAGATGTCAAGAAAATAACCGTTACGAGGCCCCAAGTCATAGGAAAAGGCTGTGACATCAAGATAATGCTAAAGGTTAACAGATCCAAGTCAAATCTGACAAGGATAGACTGATGGTATGGAGCCCAATCATCTCCAGGGATAAACTGGTTGTGTTAAGCAACCTCAGCCACTCAGCTGCACAACCAAGTTTGATCGGCTGCTGCATCCAAGTCCAGGACCTAGGCTATCAAGTGAAATCAAATGAAAATAACATGCACCACATGAAAGAATATATCTGAATTATTAAATCAAACTCTATAAGACATACCAAAGGTCAGTTTAGACTCAGCTGACTGAACTGGGTTGACTTGGCTGACTTGGGTGGATGGCAGGGGCTTGGGACTTGCTTGGGACTTGCTTGGGACAACCTAGAGGACCTATGAACCAAACCTCTCCAACTCTCTCCTTGCAACCATAGCAAGCTTCCAGCTCCTACACCAAGCAAAGACACCACCCCCAGCAACAACCTGAGAGGCTTTAAGAGCCCCTATCACGACTGACCTACCATCAGCACCATTCCCAGCCAATTTAAATTCAAATTCTATTCCATGTAGTGTTAACAGAGTCATTTCAAAGAATACAAGTATTACTGCCACCAAGGTTGGTGGAGCATACCAAGCACAAACAGTAAAGTTTGGATGACTGGCTAAGCAAAGTGCAGTCAGATGAGAAGGTTGTGGGGCACACAAGCAACCCCACCTGCACCCAACCACCCTTTTTCTAAGAAGTCATTCATTCCCAAGAATTTCAACACTAACCCCCAACAGATTTGAGATGACCAGGAGGTCATCACTAAAAGTGCCTGGGGAGGGGTGACCTGTTGGCTGAAAGGCTAGTCATGCATTTGGACAGTTTGGACAGTGTTCCATCCTGGTATTTCAACCAAAGACCTCTGTTTCATCCCAGTATTTGGCCAGTGTCATATTTCAAAAATTTTAAACCATCATTATGGAGATCCAAATGAAAACAGTCATTTCACAATTAGAAAGAAAAACAGCTATTCCAAGAATAAAAAGGACAGTTGTTTTACTTAGAACACACTTGTACAGACTACGCAGAGACTATTAGACATTCAATCCAAACATGCACATCAGACAAGCACACATTGACTAGAAAAGTCTTTGTTTTTTTTCAGGACTTGAACTGAGAAGTTGCTCAGCCAAGCAGGGGCACAGCCACAAGCCCAGTAAACCAAAGAGTCAGGAAGAGATAGAAGCCAGAAGCAGTGCAAAGAAGACAAGACAAGTGGTACCTCACATTGGTGTTGAGCTTGTGTTTTATTTGTTTCAAGTTTTTTTTCTAATACTTTTGTTTTAACTATGTAGGACTGACACAACTAGGCCTCAGGCATGCACAGACACTTGGACACTTGGGCATCAGGACCCAGGCACTTGCACTTGCACTCAGGTGTGGTATGGGTAACCAAAGAGGTGGCCTTCTTAGATGTGATGGTGGGATGACTCTCAGCCTCGTTTTTATGGTCATTGTCAAGCATGACCTGGCAACACTATGAACACTCATAAAGGAAGGAATTAGCGAGGGCGATGTAAGACAACAAAAATATATCTTGCAGCTACTCCAAGGGAGAGCCTAATGCAAGCAGGTGAAAGAAAGAAGAAGGAACAAGTGATCATCCCAAAGGGTTCCAACTTGATCTACTCAATGGGAGTTGTCTAAACAAGGGAGGACACTGAGAGCTAAGTCTTCCGAGTGAAGACTGCCCAACCCGACCGAAATATGATGAGTCCGAGTGACTCCGAGTGCAACTGCATGGAAATAGGGGCCTCCAGACTGGACAAAGTACCAGCCGGGCACGAAGAAAGATGGAAAACAATATATGAAAGACCTATGGCGGTCACTTACTGTTGAGCTTCCCTAGGCACTCACTGGTAGTCTCTTCTGAAGGGGAAAACTTTTGATTAGGTAGTCCGTACATAGTTTTTATAGTCTGGGCATACCCAAGACTGTCAACAAGGAAAAACTAATAAAACGCTAGCCACATGCACTGGGCATCGAAGCGGCACTGTCTGGTATGTAAATATGAAAAGGTCCGACCCTAATATTGAAGGTCTGAGGGTGTGAATGTACCCGACCACTCTGTGGGTCTAGGTCCGAGTCAGGGGCACCAAAATGAAGTGTGACGCAAGGGAATGCAGTAAAAACGGTCGGACTAAGTGCAAATGGGTGAAAGGAGGTAAAACAAACTGTTTCCTATCAACAGAACCGTCCGGTTTGATGTTCTGGGCTGATACCATCAGATCCGGTCGACCAGACTAGGCCAGATAGCTCGGATGGACTTGGACTTGCTCAGCTTGGCTCGGCACTTCATGCAGCAGACACCAGGCAACCTAGAACACTGGAAATCATGCAAAATGGGACTTACAACTGTAGCGAGCTTCTGGCTCCTACAGCGAGATGAACTCACCTTAGGTGGAGGAACACAGGTGCTGACACTATTTCCCACACTGTCATCGGACAAGTTGATATCAGCAACAGTGGTTGCTTTGGCTTCTTCATCAGCTTGTGTATTAGCGACCAAGTCATGCCAACAGGAGACAGTCTCCTGAAGGCTGAGCATTGTATTGACAATGTGGCGCTCTATGAGCTGCACAGCACTGTGGGAGTTCCACACTCTGTGGGCTTGTAGGTGCCATTCCAGTGATATTCTGACTTCACAGGTTCCTTGCCATTCTGCAGCAAGACCATCTGAGTGTCCAGAGTCCATCCATGTGGGTCTGGATTTTTATTCTGCATAATTTCACCCACAGACATCATCTGGAATTTTTGAGACTTATAGGAATTTTACCTTAGTGACTGGTGACCTCACATGACATTACCAGATCATTTATTTGACATTGCTTAGCCTGCCAACCCTTGTGGCAGTTCGTTTTTTTCTCATACTTTACCATTTTCAGTCTAGGGTGTGTCCTGACTATAAAACTTGTCCATCAGACTTTAAATAAAAAGTTTTCCACTCTCCCTCAGTGTCTGTGTCTGGGGGAGCACTTCAGGTGACTGCTGAGGTCATTTCCCTTCGTTTTTCTTTTTCCTACAT
>JBBPTY010001112.1:0-11242 GCA_038094335.1 Tylopilus aff. striatulus | reverse complement strand
GTCCCACTCCATCTCCCCGACAAATCCGATGATACCCCGGAAAACGACCTTTCACTCCTCCGTGCAGTACACGCCGCTGCCCACACCTACTATAGCACCCTTTCCAACACCTCTGAGCAAGATCAATGGCGCCGCGTCACGAAGATGCTGGGTAACCTATGGGCCTTCATGCAATCGGAATACTCGGACACTGACTGCGTGATCTCGCAATTGCGAGGAATGGAAATAGGAGGCATGTGACTATACTTTGAGTTGCTGGGTATCTGTGTTGACGATCTCTAGATGTCCTCACATATTTCATCCCACACCAGGACGAAAAGACTGCAGTCCTTGTTACGAAGCGAGCGAACGGCGTGCTGTGCGAGGCATTCCGGGTGCCCTCACAGAAACATAGGTCGGAGACATACTCATTCCCTGGATGGATAGTCGAGATACCAAACGACATCTTTGGTGATGGGGATTTCCACTTAGAATTTGGCCAGTTTCTTTGTGGCGTTCTTCCCCCCGGTGATCACCGTTTCGCACCGGTTTTGGGTACCTTGCGCGGAACGAGTGTTACTATTGATGTCCCCCACATCACCAGACATGTTCACGATTGCACCGGTGCACATGATCGGATAATCTGGCGTCGCTCTCGTCTTTGGCTTGTCATCAAGGCTGTGATCCAGATGGCGGTTGATCACACTCTCGGGCATCCCTCCTATAGATCATTCATGTTGTTCTTCAGATGCACCCTCGCAAAGGAAGAATCCAATACAAGTCTTTCCAGGCATCATCTTCATTTCATGTCGGATTCGATTCTTCGACGCTTAAATAAACCTGGTTCCTTTACACCCAACTGGCTCTCTGAAATGGCACTGGAAACATACACTCATCTTCGAAATATCCTCGACGCCATGTGGGAGCGGCAAAGGGACCGCCGTTCTCCATTCCAAAACCCTTCGCAAGATCAGCTCATCCGAGACACACGACTTTCTCTCCAGAATAGTCACAAATATATCAGCGAGGTTCTCAAGGCTTATGATAGCGTGCCTGTGACCACTCCCTTCCATCCCAACCACCACTTCCGTGGAACACTACCTGACTTTTTGTCTTCGAACGAAGCTCTTTTCAGGGAGGCATATGGTGCTGACCCTGTCACCACTCTCTTTGACATGGAGCAATCTGTTGAAGAGAGCATTGATGACTGGGTTGTCTCTGTTTGCGATGTGGAAGGCGCATGCTTGCAACTAGCTTCCCTGTTGGTGCGATACATCTGCGGGGCTAAGTGGAACTTTCCTGAAGAAAATGATAAGGAGCGTTCGTCCGTTCAAGGGCTGACAGTAATTGGGCTGTGCGTAGCACTCGACAAGCTAGTCGTGCAGGAGGTTCCACTACTCGCCGACTATCCCCCCATCATTTCAATCGACCCTAAAGGACTATTTCTACGCAAGTCAACGCATCTTCATCGTCTTTCCCGTGCAGTTCAGTACTTTTCTGCACGCGATGCCCAATCGTGTCGGAAAGTGCCGGTGCTCTCTGACGAATTCACCGAAGAGAGTTTCCCAGTCTGTTATTATGATCAATCACCATCCCTTCAGCAGCTCAAAGCTGAAATGGACGAATACCTGAGAGTCGATCATCGCTGCATGCAGGATCCATCCCAACCGACTACATTGCCCGCGTCGTTATTACATGCAAAAGTCGTCATATTCGAACTGCAATGTCCTTCATACATTCGTACTTGGCGCTCGACTCTTCTCCATGTAACCAATCTGCAAGTGGGAATTCAAATGAACAACTCTAATGTTGAGAAGCGCGACCGCTTTGACCGTGGATATCGTCTACTTTCTGACGTCTTTACATCGAAACCGCCTTACTGCTGCCAACCTCGAGATGCTAATTTGAAACTTGACTCAATTCCCATTTCAGAAGAAGTCAGTCTCTTTTATGAAAATGATCTATCCCGAAATCGCCCGCAATTGCGCTATTTTAAAAAGCCGGGCCGTAGGTCACGCAGTAGACGGCCACGCAATGGACTACCGCAGCGCGCCTTGTACGACTGGACTGGGCAATATACACGCTCTACTTCTCACACGTCCAATGAAGTGTTGGCTGCGCAGGCTGAATGTCCCCGCGATCTCTCCATCGATGAGTTCGTCACATATACTCATTTGCGTGCTGGTGGTTCGCTCCAATGGCTCAACATCCTGCGCGGGTTACGCACCAGAACTCTCAACCTCAGTCGCAAAGATGTTTATTCCCTCCTCTCCTACACAACCACTCAAGTCGGACCATTTGATTCTCATACTGGCACATGGATCTGGCATCAAGAGCTTCAAGACTCATCGTTTTGCATCACCCTCGTAGTCGAATTGGAGGATTTGCTCACTGCGGCTGGATCCAGTTCGATGGACAGTATAATGACGAGAACCATCTCCCTAATCCTCACTCGTGTACTTGCGTCGAGTCCTAGTGAAGACGTCTCAACAAGAGTCATTGAGCTTCTTCAGAAAGTGCGTAGGAGGACTTTCAGTTGCATACAAGAGCTCTTATCCGACTTGGTGATGGCACCACCGAATGAAGAACGTATCTCCTCCCTGCTGCAAATGGCTATTGCCTGTCGAAGCACGTTTGACGTTGACCACGCTACTGTCTACAAGCTCATCCGCTCTCCAGAGGACGTAGACACTTTATTGTCTTGTTCTATTTTCATCCGTGCACTCCCTGCGCGATGTACGTTGCATCCTTGAATATCGCACAGCTCAAAACTCATGCCCCAATGTTTCAGACAGCTATCTAGAACTTCCAGGGTGTATACGGGACAGTTGTCCTTCTGTGACCCTTGAGAAGCCTCTGAAGACATTTATCCTTGCTGATCCATCAGACTGTGGCATCGACCTTGCTGTTTCCAGGATCTTTATAAACCATCGCCCGGGCACGTGGAGATGGCAGCAGCTGGAGTGTCCAAATGATAGATGGCTTGTTTGCGAAGTCGAAGCAACTGAAAACGAGTGTTTTCTGACAGTGCATGTTGATTTGCTCGGTGGTGAACTTCGAGTGGCCGGTAAGCCATTAGGCAGTTTGCCAGATAGGATCCTAGAACTTTTTCCTGATGTGTGTGCTTGCTACGATGTCTCGTATCAGAAGCTTCTCCTGACTATCATTTCAGCAAGGGATCTTCACAGTGCCGTCCAACGTCTCAGGAATGGATTCCACGACTCTCAGTATGACACCTAAACGGAGGGTGAGCATTCAAACACTTCCAAATTTAATCATGATGAATTGGGGATATTCAGCTTCACTTTTCATCGCGAGATGATATCTTAGTGCTTCGAATGCATTGCGATGAAATAAGTAACCCCTTGGTGTTGATCCCCTGGGACACATTTCAGCAGGACCTTCCAACACCACTCGTTGACAAACACGTGCATTTACTGGATCCATCAACTAAGCTGATCGAGATACGGCCTGTTGACCAGCTCTGGGATGAATCTTCTTCTCATTGGAAGATTGACCTTACCTCCGGCTCGTGTTACAGGCTCGGCGGGCGTGAAAAGCTTGTGGATGTCTCGAGTCAGACTCGGGCGATGCTTTCGGAGTGTCTCAAGTGTCTCCACCATACGGGGGATCGATATGAGATGCAAGAACTCGTAATCACCACGTCCTTAGTTGATTCTACATCCACACTGCGGTTATCAGTCACTCTGCCGCGGTTCAACTTGTCTTTCTTTGCCAATGAAAAGGGGGAGCTGGAATCCCGGGACTTCGAGGGCATGGTTTACGACGAGGATCAATGCATTCAGGCACTTTTCGGTCTGGAGAGCCTTCTTGTTCTTCGGCCAAAGTCTCATTTTTCAGGTTCTCCTACTCTCGACAACCTCATCCCGAGGTGTATCCTTGCACCCCATGGCGAGAGCTGGCTGCCAAACGAAACCGACCCGAACAAGTTTAGGGTCTCTCATTGTAGCATGTTATACCACACCTACAATGTGGACACTGAGTTAGGCTGCTTGGTAGGGAATGGCAGCTCATTCAGCACACAATTTCTTGCTCGGCTGCATGCCATGACTAGCTGGCATCAACCCGATCCGCTCACGGGGAAAACGGGTGTCCAGGAAGCACTTCACCTCCTGCGATCGGCCGGTCCTCGATCAATCATGAAGCTCAGAGCCGTCCAGCACGAATACTCAACCATGTATCCTCATATTGAAGCCACATGCAAGGAAATAGAAAGGAGATGGTACTGGCCCAACCCAATGAGGCGCTTCAACTACACGTCTGCTGGGTTATTGTGGGATGCGTATCGGTTTGACAGCCAGGATACCGACTCCTGTGACAGTGGTAATTTCAAGTTGACTCCCTTGGAGCCAGAACCCCGGAGCACTCTTCAAACTGCTCTTTCCCCTGCGAAATACCTTTTTGATGCAGGTTCTCCGATTCAGGTTGGGCTCGATTACCTGATACACAATCGACTGGCCCCGAAAAGGCTGGCCGACCGTATCCCTTTGCTTCGGGTCAGTATTATGGCACCCCCTGAGGGAATATCTGCGCTAGACCGAATATTCTCCCATCCGACTCTGCGCATGAATGATTCACTTCAGAGAGAATATCTTCCCAAACTGCGAGCCAGTGCACAGTATCTTCGAACAGAATCTCGTATGTCTTACCGAGTAGAGGGAAAAGACTGCATTAAGACACTCAAGAATCACTACCAGCAGTGCAGGTCTGCATTCTTTCACTCTCTCGAGATTCTGCGGGGACAGCTGGGCCCAACAATGGATCCATATGAACAGACGGATTTCCGATTCGGTCGATGGCCATCAATCACTGCAGCTGTCCTCTTACAATATCTCTCATCCACCTCGCCGATCAATATCTCTCCAGACTGGAAGAGATGTTTGATTTCATTGGCATTGCTTTTGTTGGACCTTCAGCGTGCCCGGAGATTACTCCAGCTCGCCCTGGATGGTCTCGAAGAGGATTTATCGAAGGAGCTGGAGAACGAGGGATGCGATGGGTGGGAGCCTGAACAGTACCCAGACTGGCTTCTCATCCAAGTCAGTGTTTTTTTTTCCTTTTCCTTGTTTCTGCTCATAGTGCCTTCCTCATCAGATCCATGGCAACTTTCTCATTCGTCGCAAGCAGGCGGAGGCTGCAATGGAGATCATGTCCCCCCAGTCTGGTCAGAACACATTAATACAGATCAACATGGGAGAAGGGAAGTCATCGGTGATCATACCGATCGCTGCAGCTGCTCTTGCTGATGGAAATCAGCTCGTTCGTGTGATTGTCCCAAAAGCGTTGAGAGTGCAGATGTTCGACCTATTGGTTGCTCGCCTGGGCGGTCTCGTAAACAGACCGATATACCATTTGCCATGTTGCCGGACTCCCAAGGACGATGAATTTGGAGATGATGGAAAACTTGATGTCCTATGCAAGCTGATGCGTCAATGCATGGCAGAACGTGGAATTTTGCTCGTACAGCCCGAGCATGTCGTCTCACTCAAGCTAAAAAGTGTCGAGGCCCAGTTACCCGACTTCCCTCCTAGCGTGTCTTGGAAGGTAATGGGTGTGGTGATCATGTTGATGGTTGAGCTGATTGTTAAAACAGGATCGTGCACCAGATTGGCTACACCTTCAGAAATGGATTGAATCGCATGTTCGAGATATTCTTGACGAAAGCGACGAGATTCTCCACCCGCGGTTCCAGTTAATCTACACGCTCGGTCTCAACCAGCATATAGATGGGTATCCTGAGCGATGGGTGATTACGCAGCAAGTCCTGCAGCTCGCACGAGAACACTTATATTCCTTTTCGAAACATGCGTCAGACTCCATACAGTACGAATGCGGCCAACCTGGGTCATTCCCCCATGTCCGCATCCTGCGGACGTGTAATATTGGTCAATGTCTAATATCGTCGATCACAGAAGATGTGATGGCTGGACGGCTTCGTAGTTTACCGATTTTTCAAGGTCTCTCCCCAACGCTATACAATGCGGTTCATTTCATCTCGGACCGAGATATACTGCATATCCCAGATACAGCAAGGAGGGTGGAGGAATATGCAAAGGATTCAGAGGAAGGTCACCTGTGGAATGCTCTACTACTGCTTCGTGGTCTATTGACTACCGACATCTTGTTGTTTGCTCTCTCGGAACGACGATGGCGCGTTGACTATGGCCCTGTTCCTAACTCTGAGTCGCAGTCAGATCAGCGAGACGATCCCAACCCCTCCACCACGATGCTTGCAGTCCCATATCGAGCCAAGGATGTACCGGCACCTAACACCCAGTTCGGCCATCCAGATCTCACCATCATTCTCACTTGCCTATCGTACTACTATGCTGGTCTCACTGAGCGGCAGCTCAGAGCTGCTTTCGCACTTCTTCTAGACCAGGACGACCCAGCTACAGAATATGCATTATGGATCAAACCTTGCTATCAAGAACTGGAGACCTTCCCGGACTCACTTTGGAAACCTGCTGACGTGACACTGTATCCATCGGAGCGATGGGATAAAGTGATATTTCCAATGTTCTATCGGAATCAGGCAGTCATCGATTTCTACCTCTCTCGGGTTGTGTTTCCGAGGGAGGCAAAGGAATACCCATGGAAACTATCTGGGTCCAGCTGGGATTTAGCTGAAAAGCGGGAGAAACCTATAACTGGTGAGAAAGCTTGTCTTGCCGTGTGGTTCGGTTACTAAAGCAAAAGCCACTGGCAGGATTCTCTGGCACAAATGATTCCAGATGGCTGTTACCTCTCTCTATTGCTCAACACGACCTTGGCTCGCAGATAGGAACTAATGCCAGGGTCATCACATATCTCCTTCAAGCTGAGAATAGCTCCTATATCATGGCCCATAACAATGGCGAACGACTTCCTACCCTTGCACTTCTCCGACTTGTAACCACACAATACCCAAAGATCCGTATTCTGCTCGATGTCGGCGCGCAGATCCTCGATATTTCCAATGAACAAGTGGCCAAAGCGTGGCTGGACATTGCCTCAGACGCTGCCGGTGGCATATACTTCGATGATCATGACGAACTGATGATCATGACGCGAGATGGCCATGTTCAACAAATGTCGTCATCAGCACTTTCTCAAGGGCTACATCAATGTGTTGTCTATCTGGACCATGCGCACACAAGAGGAACCGACCTCAAATTTCCTGTCGGGTCACGCGCAGCAGTCACACTCGGGCCCAAGGTGACAAAGGATGCTCTTGTTCAAGGTTAGTGTGAGCATACTACCGACCCCTCGCAAACTGAATTATTCTCTTTGCGGACACCAGGCTGCATGCGGATGCGCAGGTTGGGCCATGGTCACTCGGTCATGTTCTTTGCACCACCTTTGATTGACCGCAACATTCGCGCCGTAGTCTCCAAAGCGGATTCAGACACACCATTGACTACTGTCGACATCGTATGCTGGGCAATACTCGAGACGTGGGCGGATATTCAATGGCGAGCTCCTTATTGGGCGCAACAAGGGATGGACCATAGATCAAGATATAATGCTTGGTCTCGTTTCATCCACTGCGAGTTCACAAGAGAGCGGTTGTCAGATGCATGGTGCCAGCCGAATGCGAAATCACTTTCCGCTCTCTACGGACCGTCTGCCACTCCGGATGCTTTGAGAGATTTGTCGCTACTAGACTCTGGTCATGATGATATCCGGCAACATTGCAAAGCTCTTGGTGTTTTGTCACTTCCAAGTGCACTGATGGACGAAGAACTAGAACAGGAAGTCCACCGGGAGCGGGAACGTGAACGGGAGGTTGAGCTACCTCCACGTGCATACCCAAAGAAACACTTTCTTCATCCTGCTGTCTTCGAGTTCGTGAAAACCGGCATCATTCCTGCATTCCATTTCAGTCACGCTTTTCGACCTGTCTCTGGGATGCTCAAAGTAATTACTGGCGGCTCTGGCGGCTCGGAGGCACCGGCAAACATTCATGGCTCACGTCTGTTAGCGACAGTGGATTTTTGCAAGACAGTCGAGCCTGTTGAGCCTCGAACAACTGGAGGCAGCATGGGTCAATACCTTCGACCTGTTCAGTGGATTCTCTCTAGTGACAGGGGTCACAACAAAATGCTCGTTCTCCTGAGCCCATTCGAAGCTGATCGGCTGATGCCCAGCATCAGGGCGAGCAAGCACGTTCACCTTCATTTATACACACGTCGCACACCCAAGCAGATGAAGCCATCGGATGATCTCCGGCTGTATGCCATCCCGCCCCTGCCCTCCGATTGGCCTCCTCCTTTAGACCTGATCGATCAGCTGAATGTGTTTTCCGGGCAGCTCTACCTGAGAGACTATGGCGCATATGTCCGGTTATGTCGCCTTCTCGGCATATCTGCTACGAAGCGCGACCAAACGTGGGACGATCCGTCGTGCGGGCAAGGTCTGTCTTTCGACTTGACTCACAGGAAAACAGGGTTGAGACTAGCAATGGTGAAATCATTAATCGCGATTCGGAACAGAGGATTACCACTTGCACACACGCACATGGGTAGAATCGTAATGGGGCAGTCCCTGACGGAGAAGGACTTTCCCGCAGGAGGATCACTTCCGCTCATGCAACTCGAGGAACTCCCCGAACGTCATCAGACGGACAATCTATTTGAAGCCGTTGAAATCGATGACGTCTTAGGGGGCGGGTGTCAACGACATTGGAATATGGTGGACTACAACGATGACTTAAGCGACGACTCGGAGGGGTGGTCGACAGCTGTCGAGGATAGCAAGGACCTTCAAGAGTTGGTAGATATAGCGCGAGGGAAGGCAGACTGGCGAGTTACCAACAAGCTGCAAGAAAGTGAGACGCCCGGGAGAAGTGGCGGTAGGAAGGCGGCACAGAAGGGCGAGGTGAAGATGCCCGATTATGATACCCCGTCGGCTGCTGGGAAATGGAAACGTGGGATGAAGCACCTGTTTGTCTCCCCGTCAGTCGACGAGGAGGGCAATGACGACAGGGACTCGGTGGGTGGTCTTTCTTTGGGGTGCTTTTTGCGCGTCAATACTGAACATTCACCGTCCTTAGAAGCGGTGCAAGACGAAAGTTCTTGCCGCTGTGAAGGGTAGAGTGAAATCGGCGTTGTATGACGTTCTCAAAGCGGTCCTCGCCTGTGAGGACACCGATGGACGGAGACGAGGTGAACTGTTCCATGAACTCCCGGATAGGAGGGTACGCATCCCGTATTACTTATGTCCAGAGACAAGCCAGGTACTCATATCTCTCGAAGGACTACCCCGACTACTACATGCTCATTCACCGGCCTATTACTCTCTATACCATCTATGAACGTCTCAACTTGGGACATTACAAGACCATCACACAGTACAACGAGGACTGGCAGCTCATGTTCGACAACGCTCGGAAGTACAATCAAGAAGGGTCTCGGGTGTATAGTGATGCCGACGAGATGGAGAAGGTCTTCCATGCGACGCTCGCCAAACTTACGGCCGGGACCGATCTCCCAGGTGCTGCACTCCTTCCAAGTCAGACAGCCCCTTCGACGTCTGGCTACGACTCTGCGCTGACACCGATGAGCAACGAAGAGGAGCTCGGAGTGGAGCACGCGATGCAAGGAGGTGTTGGCTCGGATGATGACGACGAATATTTGTCCGCACAAAGCGACGAAAGTCGGTGAGCACGGCCGTGGCAAGCACCAGGATAAGAATAATTTTGACGGGTTGTGATGGTGAGACAGCATGCTTTCAGACGGCGCGACGTGCCACGACGAAGCGTGGGATGGAAAAGAGTAGTTAAGGAGGGAGAAATGACACACTCGTGTCTCGAGGGCATGTAATACGGGACAAACTAGACAATGCAACCAAGGTTCACCCGGACAAGACGGGTGTCATCCGCCTCTAATTCATGTTGGATGGGATGTCGACCTCGACGTCGGCGTTGTCCAACAATGAGCGCAACAGCTCTGCATACTGCTAATGCAATCACTCTGCATATATAACGCCGGGGGATGAGGGTGAGTGGGGGACATGGACGCATTCGCGCGATCGATGGCTCGGACATACTCTTCGTTGGCCTCTGTCATGGCGGTTTCGAGTGCCACGAGACGGTGTGACTAGCAACGAGAACGAGGTCGGGTTGTCAGCGCGGGGGTAGGCGTGAGGGAACAGCGACGTGCCTGGGTCTCCTCGAGTTCGGGTACAGGCAAGGACTGTACGAGCACCTGGACTTATTTCGCCTTGAGGACCAAATCGTCGACGAGCTCTCGCGTGTTGGCTGCGGGTGGGTGGGATGAGCCCCAGCGAAATGACAGAGACCGAGATGGACCGTAAAAGACGTTGGGGAGGTCAACCTGATCTGGTGTCGCATTTTTGTGATGAGTATGTCGGGACTGGCCTGCAAGAAGATTGAGCAGGAAGTGAGGTAGCCAATGCTGCTTGACATGATTATGAGGAGCTGCGGGTGGGTGAGTCGAGTTGACACGGGCAGGGGAGAGGACAGGCGCGTTGGATCTCGTCCTGGAGTTGGGCGATACGGTCCATGTGGGTCGTGCAGCGACGCTGCAGGGAACGCGCGTGGCTTTTCGAATGTGGACCCGCTGGCGGGGCTGAACCAACCAACGTAGGATATTTCTTCTTGTGGATACCAACCGAATGAACCATTCCGAATCCACGAGGGTACATCGCATTCGATCTATACACAACTTCCACATATCCATGAAAAAGTTTCTAGATCCTCTCTCTTGCCCACGTTGACCAGACTCGACTGCATTCCCGAGCCCACATCAGAAATTTCATCCGATTGACGTCTCTTTGTCCCCAACTTTCATGAATTGACGGTGGTGTCTTTTCGCGTGGACTCCATTTCGCCCATCTTCCATGCAATTACCCGCCCTCGCGGTCCTCTCTATCTCTGTCGTCCGACGTCCACCAGAAGAGCTCTCCACCCCCTTGGCTAACATTCAGGTATCTGGCATCAGGAACATTATAATCCAAGATTTATAGCCGTGCACGACGTTAAGCAAGCTCCGCCACGTCGTCTTCAGGACGAAATGCCAAGATCGAGCGGACGGACAACGAACGGATCGCGTCGGTGTGGTCGCACTCAGAACATGTCCACATCCATCCAACGGGAGGGTGGTGGACGCGGGGGTGGGCCTGGGGTCACGTCGGACGGACTGGCACGACTGTTCAATACGTGCCCCGCGCTCTCACCCGGGTAGCCCTCGCCATTGACGCCTGGTGGCTTTGGACGGACCGTCGTACGCACGTTGTCGCT
>JBBPTY010001111.1:0-11244 GCA_038094335.1 Tylopilus aff. striatulus | reverse complement strand
GGAACTGCCAACAACGCTGGCATTTAAGTGAATTCCGAGTTGGTCCTTCTCTTGTCGACTGCCATGTCTTCGTCCTCCAATGGTTTGGTCTGTTTCACCAACTGCCTCCTTCCTCACGAGGACGGCACCTTGGTTGAGAAAGACCTTTGGATCGATGAGCGACGTGGTGTTATCTTGGACGCGCAGGTGGGTCAGGGCGCTCTGGATCGAAAAAAAATATGCTCTGAGCGGTTGAAACACAGAGAACGTTTTTCTTGCGACGAGAAAGACCCAACAAGATCATCGATTTAGGTGGAAACATCCTTAGGTGAACTTGAACAACGCCGCTCGCTCCGAATGAATTCGCTCATAGCCGAACCACCCACACAGTCCAGGTTACATTGACATTCAGATCAACGGTGGTTTCGGCTTCGACTTTTCTGTCTACGAGGGCGACGACAATGTCTACCGCGATGGACTCAAGCTTGTCGCAGAACGGGTCACTGAGACCGGTGTCACGGCACTCGTTCCGACCATCATCGTACGTGGCAGTCGTAGAGAATTCTGGAGGAGTCCTCCTGAGAAAAATACTCCTTTTAGACACAGGAAAAGTCGCTTTACCCGAAACTGCTTCATCTCCTACGACCGTGGTCACCACCAGCAGCAGCGCACCTACTGGGATGGCACGTCGAAGGGCCCTTCTTGCAGCTTGCGAAGCGCGGTGCGCATGCCCCTCCTTTGATTACCTCTGCGCCAGATGGGTATGCTTCGTTCGAGTCCACCTATGGAGCAGAGAGTCTGGCAGACGCTGAAGATTGGCTCTTGGGAGACGACATCGACCACAACTCCGTCGGCGTTCGTATCATAACGGGAGCACCTGAAGTTGACGGCGTGATGGATGCGATTACGAAAACGAGCAAGCGAGGTATATGTTTCAATATCGGCCACAGGTCAGCCCCTGTTCACTACTTCCGCACACGGTGTGTCCTTAACAGTTGACCCAGCATGTGCTCGACGGATGTCGCCATGGCTGCTGTTCGAAATGGCGCACGGTGCATCACTCACTTGTTCAATGCCATGCCTCAGCTACACCATCGCGACCCCTCGATCATTGGTCTGCTAGGCGCCTCGCCATATACTTCTTCGGGCCCTGCATCCGACTTTGCTCCACTTCCATCCAGTTCCCCGTCCAAGCCAGGGTCTTCCTCAGGAATCATGCAATATAAGACTCCTTACGCATCGGAGGCGTTTGACGAAATTTTGACACCGCCAGGTACACCGCGCAAGTGGCACGCCAGGCAGTCGTCTCGGGCCGCTCTTGGTCCGATGCCCTTTGAGAGACCGTTTTATGAGATCATTGTGGATGGCATTCATTCCCACCCAAACTCCGTCAGGGTAGGCACCTCTTTTCCGACGTGTTCAAGGGCTTATCCTTCTTTTCTAGCTGGCCTACTCTGCCCACCCCGATGGGTGTATCTTGATCACCGATGGTAACTATTTGCTAGACAGATTGCATAGTCAGCTGAATTCCATTGCTTCAGCGATGAGGATCCTGGATCCCCATTTGAAAGACGGTATCCACGAATGGCGCGATGGTCGCCAGCTGCTCAAAGAAGGCGACAAGCTTTATCTTGAAGGCACTACGACGCTCGCTGGGAGGTGCGTTTCTCTTGCCCCTCGATGTACTCTCGTTATGTTGCTCATCGTTCTACCTCGTCAGCGTGATCACCATGGACAAATGCGTTCGTAATTTTGTCAAGTTTACGGGCTGTTCTCTCGGCGAGGCGATCAAATGCGCGACCTTTAACCCAGCGAGGTGAGCCTTGCCTATATAAGCTTCCTGCGCCTGCGCTAAGGCTTATGTGTAGGTGCCTCGGGATCGAAAACAGGAAGGGATCTTTGAGAGCTGGTGCAGACGCCGACCTTGTGGTTCTCGATCGCCAGGGCAATGTGCTCAGTACGTGGGTCAAGGGAAACAAGGTTTGGGAGAAGCGCTGATATCCCCATGACACTCTGCTTCTTGAGGGAAAGGGCTGCGTGGTTTAAATCAAGGTATAAGGCTGTTAAAGACTCAGATGTCCATAGATTGTTTGTGTGTAAATTGACAAAGGACAAGAATTAGGGTATCACGGTTCAAGATTGTTGTAGCAAGGGATAGACGTCTCTGGGTTATTTATTTGACGTTGCTGGTATGAGCCAGAGTGGCGTATGTAGGATGGATTCCAGTCAAAGAATATGGATGTCAGCTGAGCAATGTTTCGTGCCAGGTAGGATTCCGTTCCGGTCGAGGATGACTGACATGCCCTGGACTAGCTCATGTTATGTGTTTCAGGTTCTATTTGGTCGCTTTTGTACCGGATATCTCTAATAGAGTCGAATGAAAGCTCCTAGTGGGCAAACGAACGATTGACTCCTGTCTTCGGAAAATTTCGGTTGGAGATTGCCTTCGGGATTTTTTCGACTTGCAAGACTGTCAATGTTGTCAACGAAGGTACGTGAACGCGTGCATAGCGGATCACAAGACGGAAGGCTTGCCTCCAGATGGTACATGCCATCTCATTTGTACTGCACTACGCAAAAACCCCGCCTGTCTTACCGAAACGTCGGAGCGGTCGTCCCAGATAACCTGGCAACTGAAAAAAAAACATGTCGGGTGTAACCCCAGTTAGCAGGCCAGCACTAACCTCGTTTTCTGCGGCGAAATGAACCACTCTACGTGTCAAGGTCAGTTTGATCGGTTTGTAGCCATTCCGCGGATTCGCCGGCAGCGGTGAACTTGAGGGTAAGATCGAGTGTCAATTCTGCATGTTATCGCCTTCCAGATGGCACATTTCTCTGGAACACTATTGTCCTCATTGAGGCCGCATAACCCCCGGCAACTAGCCTGACTAGCCTGGACTGAGAAATGCATAGAAGGCGGGGTACTATCGACGGTAACATCGGACATCGTACTGAAAAAGTTCTTCCACTATCCGCTATGTCCATCAGGCTTGGCCTCGTCTCTACCTGCTTGCTCTCCTAGCACATCCATTCTCAGCTTTATAGCTGTTACGACCAGAGTCCCCGTCGGGTTAAGTGTCGAAGTCTTGGGAGTAGCCAATGTTCGTCGACCTTGTCATGTCCTTCGTCTTGCTGATCTGGGATTTCCACTAGGATTAATGTTGAATTCATTGTGCCCTTCGCTGAGGGATATGGTTCTCCTTTTTCTGGCCAGACCGGTTTCGTGGTGAACACTGCGGTCACATTTTCCTTTGGGCTGGGTCAAGATCACACTCAGTAAGTATGGACCGACCTCTTATATAGGTAAAGCGCTGTTAAATTATATATCCATACTGTTATTATGTGTTTCTTGCACGGTACCCGTGATTTCCTGAGATAAAAACGCACTTTCTGGACTTGATCCCGGCAGACGAGAACGTCAGAGCCTATCAATTCCATCGCAGTAGACAAAAGTATCGTCGAAATCATAACTTGGCGTCTGGCGAATACCCCACCAACGGACGAGACGCCTTGTTCGTTGTCTCACCCCAATATCTTCATACTGCCATTGCTAACTTTGGCATGATCGCATTTACATGTGGATACGATCACTACGGCTACACGGACAAGGACAGAAAAATTAAGTAGGTCGACCTTTCCCAATCATGAATCGAATCCCATCCGTGATGAGTTCGTATATGTAGTGTGAAGCAAGGAACATGACCGCGAGTAACTTTTTTGTGACGTCGCAGCAATCATTCCGGTTCTCTTCGTAAAATTTTCCGCGATCACGGTCTGACCTCTCCTCGACGGGCTCACTTTGGTATGCCTTGGACCCTCTGACTTTCACCTCGTCGACCCGAGCGAGTTGGTGTATACGCTGTTAAACTCTCCCGTTCGTTCCTCCCGCTTACTCGACCAAAAAGATCGTGCGGTGATGTCTCCACATCAGATACAAATGTCTTTTTTGAACTTCTTTTGTCTTAGCGAGCTTGCCATGCTTATGACGTAGAATAGGCACGAAATGAGCTCGCCAAGATCAAAAACTTTTGTAAATCGGCTGACTTGACAGCTGGTTCCTGTGTTTTTGGATCACCGATACAATCACGGGGCACTCGTTTTATGTAGCCTTCTGGCCTTCTGTCCGAGGCGTGACGTAGGGTAACTCGGACCTCAGTGAGCCAATTTGCATGGCTGGTACGCCGGTGGGTTATTATCGTTCATGTACATGCACGGTCTCATACCGTAAGTCAGAAACTGTGGAGAAACGCACCGAACGTCACAGCAGATGCCAGTGATCGAAACCGGTTACGGGACTTGCGGGGAACGGCAGATTAGGACCGGTTCGAGTCAGCTGAGTAGCCTGATACTGTGGCATGATGCATGACGGCTGAAACGATTTGTTACCAGTGACGACCGAGTACTGAGTGCATGACTGGCGTAAGTATAAAAGCCTAAATGTTCCGTTTCAGAATCATTTCTAACTCCAGTCTGAGCAGTCCACCAAGCACACTGACCCGAAGACTTCTCGAGATGCTCCTCCGTCCCTACTTCGTCTACTCTTTCCTTGCTACTGCAGCCCTAGCTAGTCCATACAAACGCACGGATCCCACTCGTACTAGCGCCCACTGGGCTGGCATCATGTCTGTGGCAGGTGAAAAGGTGTGTCGTGCTTCCCAGGATGAATCATGCTTTGCCTCGAGCTGATCTCATCCTTCTGGTTCCAATAGGACACATTCACCGATATCTCGTCTACATTCTATACACCTACCATCAAGGGTCCATTTAACAGTGACGCTTCTTTTGCCATCGTGGCTGGCCTTGACAATGAAAGTTGTCCAAATGGTTACATGCGTATCGGGGTCGACGTCCTTCCGAATAAGCATCACAAGCCGTATTATCAAGGTAAGACGCTGTTAGTCTGTGCAATGAGTTATACTTATGTGGTCCATTTCTAGCTTGGGCTGTGTGGCACCCCCAAGGGCAAAGGAAAAACTTCGATATGTCTATCTCTGCAGGACATCAAATCCAAGTCACTATTGCTCGATTGTTGGGATCGGTTTTTGCCGTTGTTAAAAACTTGAGCACCAACCAAACCGAGTCGGTGGTTCTCAGTCACCAGGCTGGATATACCATCTGCGGGCGAGACGCGATGACGGTCCTCGTGCCGTATCATCCTCAGGTTCCTATTGCCAACTTTGGCGAGATCATATTCACCGATGGATCCGCTATTAGCGATGTCCGGGGTTTCACCGAGCAGCACAGCCGGCGAATTCGACTCAACTTGGAGCAAAATGGTAAAATCACCGCCCGGACCCTGCAGGATCATCCATACATCGAATATGTTGGCTAGGCTGAAGAGATGGTAGTTGGTTAGCACGGGATACTTTTAACTTGAATCGATTGCGTTGAGTCTTAATCCAGGGGATGCATAATCGTCGTCGGTGAAGTGTTGTGATCAAGGAGGCTACAGCAAAGGAACTTCTTCAATGACCTTTGTATCTTAATAACATGGAATCAAGACTTCTTGGAGCCGGAAACACTCACTGTAGCATGCCCTGCGTTACCGCGCGCGCGGCTCAACCGTTCATGTATGGTTTGCATACATTTCGTTCCCGCCTTTCTTAGGCGCTCGAGTGGCCATCGGTATGAAAAATGTGGCGACCAAAATTCATGCCAGTATTCATTACTCTGCTCCGTATTAAAATCGTGTGCGCAGAACATACCCAAGCTGGAAGCAGCTGGATTTAACCCGCCACATACGTGTGTGGAATCATGCCCGGTTTGCTCGATACGAGAGGGGGGGACATGAAGGGAGAGTATGCATGTTGATCCAGTGGTGGGTCATCTCATGGAATATGAAAAGTGGCAGTCGCAGACACGTCGGGTTGATAAGCACTTGTCTTAAAGTAAATGAAACTAGGATCACACCTTCAGGAACCCGCTTATCAGACGCGTCCTTGGGCACTGGCGCCGGGTACTTCTCAACTTTCCTATAAAAACGTATTGTCAAGAGACCAGTGGAACCCTGCGGGGGTCCAGAACTTTCGACACCGTGGAAATTAGTTGCGTAATTCAATGCAGCTTGCCTCTGGTTGACCCACGTTTACTTGGGCCATTGAAACCTTCTGGAAACCACCTCTCCCTCCAGTCTCGAATGCAGTTCTATGCCACATTGTACTTTCACGTCGCATAACTCTGACCCACACCTCCGACAAGATAGGCGTGATACTTTCGCCCGGTTTTCACGCGCATATCATCTGCCCGGCCTCGTATCACGTGACACGCAACGGTCGACGTTTTCTCCTTCACTTACACTACATCGCCGCTCTCCAACTGAACAACCTCCTGGAACAGTGACTATATTTTTTCGTACTTTCGGGGACTTCGTAACCAGCTCATTTCGATCGCCCGCACGTCTCGTTTTCTTTCTGATCATTCGCGAGCTTTGGCATCCTCTGTTTTCCAGTAAAATGGCTGAAGCCCACTGTCACCTGAATACCACTCAAATTTGGTGTTCATTCAGGTCCCTACCAGTGCCACTGCCTGTGATGCTCGTAAAAAGCGAACTGCAACATATTAATCATGGTACGCTTCCGCGCCTTCTCTCGTACTGCACTTGAGTGACTTATCTATTTCCTTCTCGTACAGATAGCCTCACTCGCTTTACCTACATTGTGCATATGGACTGCGAACAATTGACCTTGATCCTTTACGCTTTCATAACCCTTTCGATGACGTTCAACGCCGCCAATACCATACCGTCGTTGAAGCGTGGCGCAACAACTTGCAAACCAATCGGCGAACCAACATACAGGCTCGGGTCGTCTACGATATCGCGATAAGTAAATACCCGCGTCAGTCAACGCACAGGAGGACATACATAGCTGGTGGTAATACACGTCCTCAGGTCCCAACAGCGTATTTCCACTCGCCTCAGCGGGATCGAGCGTCGGATTGACAACGAGACCCGTTGGGAAAACTGCGCCAGGGTAATCGAGCAAGTTCCATATCGCAGTGTAGCTAGATTTGTTTCGGGTTAGAACCCTACTGCTACAGGAGCCTGCGATAGCAGGTATCTGCTTACCTCCAATACTTTGCAGTGTCGTGACGAGGTGCAACGGCAGGGTATGCAGGAGATAACAAGACATCAATGTTCTGCGCTCGCCACTGCTGGAGATATGCATGGCGGAATAAATCACGTTTGTAACGCAACTGGCCTAAAGTATAAGCTCAACCGCATACAGCCTGAACGTAGCCATACCTCCCAGGACTGCGTTGTGGTAAGGTCTTTTGTGTGCGGTGGACTAATTGCCCACTCGGTTAAAGGTAACATATCTTCTCCGGCGTCCTCGAGACATTGGCGGACTGCCCTTCCACCATCGTGGAAATACAACCCGCGCTTGACAATTGCCGGGTTAGTGGGGTAAAAAATGGGGGTCCAATGGGCGTACGATAATACTGTATCCCTCCTTGTGCTTGTAGGGGACATAATCCACGACTTCTGCCTCTTCCGACGCTTCCAGCTTCTCCTTCGCGACCTTCAAAGCCCGCAGCACGGGAGGGTGCGGGGTCACCACTCCGTCGTGGGTCATGATTCCGACGCGGATCTTTCTTTGGCTAATGTCTGGAAGACGAAGGGGAATCGGAAGGAGACTAGGATCCTTCAACCACGGTTCTGCGCTCTGCACGGCTGTAATCAGCATTTCCATATCTCTCGCAGACCTACACATCGGACCGCTAGAGGCAGCCGTCGAATCGTTGCCGTTAAGACTGAAGATAGTGAAATAGGTGGTACGAAAGTGTGTTGATTTCCACTTACTACCAGTGGTTTGGCCCGAAGGGGAATGTATTAGACGTCGGACGGATGCCGTACAGCCCGACAAAGGTGCTAGGAGCACGGATGGAACCTCCGCCGTCACTATTCGCGAAATGAACATACGTGAAAATGTGTACGATTCAAAGACTTGCCTTCCTATTCCCATGCAAGACCCTTTCAATGTCAGTAGCGCCGCTTCTCCGCCAGAAGAGCCACCTGGTGACAGATTGAGGTTGATCGGGTTGAGCTGAAATCAGATTACAAGGTAGTCCTCTCTTTGGTCTATACATCAACTTACTGTACGACCGTAAAAGGACTGACACTCCAAATGCATGATCGTCTGTGGGTGGTTGGTCTTCACGTAGAAAACTAGGATGAGTTGTTAGTCACGACATGAAACATCCATTTGAAGTCTTACCAGCCCCGAGTTCACGCAAAACCGCAGCGAGAGCAGAGTCCACGGGTGATACTTCAAGGGTGGAAAGAAAACCCGCAGAGCCCCACCGGCCCTTGACACGTAGCTGGTCCTGAGTGCAATTTAGCATGAGTAGGTAAGAAACAGGTCCAGTATCGTACCTTGATAGAGATCGGCAGCCCATGAAGGGGGCCAACCGTGGTACCATGAACCTTGAAGTACTCGTCCAGCTCTTTAGCTCGCTGGATGCCTTGCTCAAGGAAGAAATCCGTCAAGCAGGCAGTCAACTGGTGCGCAATAGCAGCACGCTTCCCGAATGCAGTCACTACTGCGACAGCGGTGAGTTCTCCAGACCTAATCTTTGCCAGAATATCCGTCGCATCGAGGTTGGTGATAACAAGGTCTTCTTTTGTCAGGATTCCGCAGGTCTCAGGGATTGAAGTGACATTAAGTGGCGGATTCTCTAAAAGTGATCGGGGCAGTCGATATGAAGGAGGGATCTGGCTTTCTAGGCGCGACAGCTGAGCAGATACAAGTCGAGTAAAATGCTCATTGCCGGTGGAACCTTGTGTCCGGGAGGAGATTGACAGCGGCATCGTGAGAGACGCCATACACAACCCTGATACGGGACCCTATTTAAGATTCATTCGGGAAAAGAAGCTATTCAAAGTCACGGGGCTGGCCTTTCAATAGCGATGAGATAAGATAGCAATAGGGGCATTCAGGACCTACCTTGGAAGGACACGCCTCTCATGAAACTCCAAATAGACTTGTCGTGATTTGATCAAGTATAGTATCGCTGTAGTGTATACCGCCGTCATATACAGACTAAAATTAGCCCCTGCAGGTTCCGGTGTCTCGATACCATCTAATATGAGCATAATTTCCAAGTTCCCCGTGAGTTGCACCTACAATACGAGGTTAATCCACTGCCTCAGGCTCTTCGAGTAGTATCACTTGGGACACAGTACTAAACGTTGCAAAGACGGTTTCGAGCTTCGGCCCAGGGGTTGGACATATCAATTATGTAATATATATCGCCAAACAAATATCAACAAACCCGAAGAAGATTTCGAGCATGATGCTTGCAAGGTCTGCATGACCTCGTTACCTCTGGTCGCTCCGTTGTTCCCAGCAGGGAGGGAGCCCCTTCCCCCAGGTTACAGTGAGGAGGACCGCGAACAGTTCCTGCAGGCCAAAAAATACCAAGCATGGATGAGCCAGGGCATGGAGTCGTGTGCAGCGAAGGCTCTCATCGCCGGTGTCCTCGGTGAGTACACCCACCGCCTCGTGTCAATGCTCATCGGATCTAAGTTAATAATTCACCTTGTCTTTGCAGGTATGGGCATGGGTGCTTTCTTTTCCCTCATGTCAGCGTCTTTGGCATATGAAGACCCATATTTACGCGCGGGGATGAGCAATACCCAAAAGGCTCGCGAAATCTTCAAGGAAATGGGTAGAGGAATGTGGAGAACTGGTAGCGGATTTGGCAAAGTGGGAACGGTGTATGCAGGCATAGAATGTGTCATAGAAGGGGCAAGTTTCCGCGGTGTCATCACTGATATTTATTGACGCAACCTATTTCAGTATCGGGCAAAAAATGACATGGTAAATCCAGTGGTCTCTGGATTTGTGGCTGGTGGAATCCTCGCACGAAATTCGGGACCCAAAGGTGTCTTGGCTGGTGGTTTGGGATTTGCAGCATTTTCGGCTGCAATAGATTGGTTCCTCCGTCGTCCACCTGCAGAGTGAGCACAAAATCTTCTGTTCGTTGGTGAAGGATTCTCATGATAATGTGATAGTGACGACTGATACTATACTCACGTTGGCGAACATAATATAATGTATCCCCCGATTTCGTACTCGCAACAACCTAGAGCATTGTACTTTCATCATTTATACCCCATCTTAAATAACGCAATCTACCATATCCCTGCTCCAACAGGTCGCGCAACAACACAATGCGAAGCCATGTTATTACTTGCTTACCATCGACTGGCTTCGATCCTTGGTACCAGGCATCGTCTGCGCGTACGATTACTACCCTTTCACAGGCTGATTTCAAGATCAAATATACTTGCATGACATGGGTGCTATCTCGTCGTATGCTTTGACAGAGACGAGCAAACTACGTTGGTGATGCAGAGCCACCACAACGGGGCGATCAAAGACCATGGTCAAGAATCACGAATGAACTGTACACTGCGGAAGGTTTCTCGTACTACAAAGCCCGTATCACTGCTCTGTTCCCGAACCCTTCCTCTCGCGCAGGCGTCCCATCGATGTGCTCCGTGCCGCTGTTCTCCTCTTGCCCAACCTCCGCAAACACTATAGGACCAATAGTATTTTTAACCATCAGCTCAGACAAGCCAAACGCGGTGTTCAATCCACCCCTCGCATCGCGTGCACAGTCCCCACATGGTGACGACACAACGAGATGTGAAGGTGAATAGCGGAACGTATTGCAGGAAACCTGCGACTATCCACCCAGGACCTTCCGTCGCGGGTTCTTCCAAGGTAGCCAGCACGAGGACGAGGCTGAAGAATTGGATATTGTAGGGACGTCGTTGTGCGCGCGCGTGCTTTTTTTCGGTTGGGGCGGAGGGATGGAACGGAATGCACGCTAAGAAGCTACAAAATGCCTCTCTTGACAAACGGGTTCGTGTGTCGGTTCCTTTGTCATCGCTTTGTCGCCCCGTACATGGAAATGGATTGCTTTCAGAGTGGGAAGACCACCAAGGCACACATTGTTGTTCCCAGTGTAAGTTGCGAGATGCAGGTGATGTTAGTCCATGTGGTGACAGTATATCCTACCGAACAAGATGAAAAGTTTAGCACTTGGGTGATAATCACCGCATTCGGTGAGTGTAAGATATGTCATGAGGCCAAGATATTACACACCTGTGGTATGATTTGGACGTATGCTTGCGAATATACTATCTAAATGCATAGTCCGTCAGACGCGCACGGGAAGGACTATCTGGTAACGACACCTCCGTAAACATGACAACTGCGCATGCGGGGTAATTAGTCCATTTAGTAGTCGCGCAGG
>JBBPTY010001110.1:0-11255 GCA_038094335.1 Tylopilus aff. striatulus | reverse complement strand
TCGACCAGACTGGGCCAGACACCTCGGACAGACTTGGACTTGCTTGGCATGGCCTGGTGCTTTGTGTGGTGGACATCAGACAACCTAGAATCCTAGAAATAGTGCAAACTAGCACTTACAACTGTAGTGAGCACTGAGCTCCTACACCACTGACCTCCAAGTCCACCAACAACTCCTGACCTTGATGGCCAGACTCCATTTCAAAGATGCCCTCTCTGCCATGGACAGGATACTCAGAGAGATTGGGATGTCCAATCAGTCACTGCCCCAAGGTTTGATCGCTGAAGAACCCTTAGACTTATCTGTGAATGACTTCATAAACCAAGATGATCCTCCTCTCCCCAAATACCATTATTGCTACTGGGCAGCTTGTCTCCACCATCATCGTACTAGTCATGACCAACCACACTGTAGGTGATACCAATATCCCGTATGCAGGCAATGGGCTCCTGGCCACACTCTTGGAAATTGTCGACAATGTCCCCATTGGTCTTATCAGACAGGCTGAAGATCTTCTTCCTCTTCATCAAGCTCATCTTTGTCAAACTCACCTCCATCCCCTTGTCCATGCCACCATCCTTACATGAGAGGACACCCCCAAGGAATTAGACAGTTTCAATATGCAGCAGTGAATACATCTCCTCCTCCTCAGATGATTTCCCCTATGGATCATATTCATCTTTTGGGTGCAATCACCAGAGCAACCACCCCTGCTGAAGGATCTCCTTTTCCCAATCCTGAACTGCCTCTCTGGGGATTGTTATCTGAATCTGGTGAAGAAAACCCCAAAGGGATTCACTTGCAATCACATTCCCCTCGTTACTCCCCCATAGCTCCTATCACATGACTTCCTTTTGATCTGCTGGTTGTGATCAAGAGAACTTCACAATCTTCTACTCCACCTCCATCTTACCATGCTACTTCTGACACATTTGAACCTCGCATCGACCCAGTCCAACTTCAGCAACTAACTATACAAGGGTTGCATGATTTAGCTAAATACATGGTCCAACAACACACCCTACAAATTCAAGAAATGTTAGATTGTGATGAAGAGGTTCCCTATCATGTCTATATGGACCATTAAGATGTAGTATTAGCAGCATGTACTCCATCTCCTGATTCTCCATTCCGAGAAGACCTTCCAGGAAATTACATTCCCCCCAATCTCACCAGAAGTGATGATATCACAGATGAAGAAGACAAAGATGAACTCATGAGATGGGGAATAAGAGATTGAAAAAGGTGGAATTTTCATCTTAACAAGGGGATAATGTTATGATTCCTTGTACTCCATGGTTCCTTATTCCTATTGTTTCCCTTTTCGGTTGTCATTGTTCTTTTATTTTGCCTCCACATGCTTACTCTTGGCTTTCCTTTTCTGATTCATTGTACTCTACACAGACATGGTCTGTGTGCCATTTCATACACTTTGTACTTTAAGCTAGTTCTACTCAATCCAACCTTGCTTGGCTTGACCACTCACTCAGATCTGTTTCTAGTAGTCACTATGCTTCACTCCTAGTCACTTGCCTACTTGTCCATGCCAAAGGGCTTGTAGTAAATCATCCCTCAATCCTTGCAGCTTGAGTCTATGCTTGTACCTGCCCAGTCCAAGTGTAACACTCTGTCAACTCTGACTTCACCTGCTTGTGCCAGTTACAATGTTTCTATGGTATGGCCCATTACTCATCCAATCAAAGAGTTGTTTGTTCTGTGCTATTTACTGAAGTTTTGACTGCACCGGAGGTATTTGTTTGAGCTGACTCCTAGGTATGACATGGATTACTGAACCTGTGTTGATATTTCACTTGTTCTTGCAAAACATATTCTTATGACATGTGAAATTTTGGTTGTTTCATTTACCCTCACCACTCACACAATGGTAGTAACAAAGCATACTTTGCTCTGCTACCTCAAGACAACAAAAGCCAGTGCCTGCACACCATGGTGGGCTTGTCACAAACTCCAACCAATCAAATGGACTACTGTGGAGAAGAATGAGATCAAGGTGAAAAGGAAAGAGTGCAGAGAATCCTATGTGAACACATTGAGTTGTGCTCAAGATGTCATTATGCAAGAAGCAGTAAAACTTCAAGAACGGTTCAGCTCACATAGTGTCAAATATTACTTTGAGGCAATCATGCAAGCTGTATGGTGGGTGAGTATCAAGAAGGGTCCAAGCCAGTGGAATGCCTACCTTTGTCAGGAAGTGAAAAAATACAATGAAGGTATATATATAAATCTATTCATCCTATGACCATGTATTGACTCAATTATACATACCAGAGCTTGACAATACCCAGAAGCATGCTAAGGCCACTGATGTTGAAAAGAATATTGCCACAGTTTGGAATGGGATGTCACCTGCTGAAAAAGAGGCAGCCATGAAGGATGTGATGCATGAACTTATAGAATACTGCAAGAACAAGGCCATAGTGATCCACAATATGCCCATCAGCTCATATTACGACTCGCACTGTACTCTGGATGCCATCACTCAGAAGGTATGTGTCTCATTTCTTGTGCTGGACATGTTAACTTACAAATATCAGCTATCCAATCTGTTGGCTCACATGGGGCAGAAGATCCTCCTTGTCACCATGCATGGTGATATAAAGCACCTCCAATTTCCTTATGTTTATGTTTCTGACAATTCTATTGCAGATCACTTTTATACTCTTTATCAGTCAACATTGGTCCATTTTGCATCTCAATTGGAAGCACTCACCACTTCAGGCATGTGCAGTATGTCTTCCCTTTGAGCACTTCATCTTGTATGTCTTATCACACAACATAGGACTTGTTAATAACTATAGAGAGTCATCTCTTGCATTGAAAAGGGAAACTACAGAACTTATTGGCAAGAAACTTTGTAAGTCACAGTTGCCCTTATCTTTTGTGCCTTGTACTTATTCTTGTTCACAGGTGAGACAGCTCGAATGCCGATCAAAATGTTTTATTGCAACTTTGATATGCAAGTCACAGCCAAGCATGGCATCATGGTTGTCAATTGGCCACTCAAAAGATTTCAAGGTCCTTTGGATATCAGCTCTATGACCAAACTCAGGGTGTTGTACAATGCATGGAAGAATGGAATGGCTGTATTCCACGAAATGACCCAAGCGGAATGGGATGAGTGGGATGAGAAGCATGGCATGAATATGCTGCCAGGTGACTAGGAGACACTGGAACATCAGTCTACAGGTGAGTGCTATGTGTTCTACTGTTGCTGGGACAATACTAAGTCCCACAGACATACAACATGGTGACAAGTGCTTTGCATCATCAGGCATAGACTGACTAGATTAGAAGTGATCAACAAGGTCACATGATGTTGTCACTACATGTACCATTCATGAGAACATGAGAATGGGCCCTTGGAACACAAATGACTGGATTCACTGTAGGAGCCAGAAGCTCGCTACAGTTGTAAGTCCCATTTTTCATGATTCCCAGTGTTCTAGGTTGCCTGGTGTCTGCTGCACAAAGTGCCGAGCCAAGCCAAGCAAATCCAAGTCTGTCCAAGCTGTCTGGCCTAGTCTGGTCAACTGGATCCGAAGATATCAGCCCAGAACATCAAACCGGACAGTTCTTTTGATAGGAAACAGTTTGTCTTATCTCCTTTTACCTATTTGCACTTAGTCCAACTGTTTTTACTGCATTTCCTTTCATCACACTTTGTTTTGGTGCCTCTGACTCAGACCTAGGACCTCAGAGTGGTCGGGTACATTCACAGCTTTGGACCCTTGATATTAGGGTCAGACCTTTTCGTATTTACATGCCAGACAGTGCCACTTCAATGCCCAGCACATGTGGCTAGTGTTTTATTGGTTTTTCTTTGTTGACAGTCTTGGATATGCCCAGACTATAAAAACTATGTATGGACTACCTAATCAAAAGTTTTTTCCCCTTCAGAAGAGACCACCAGTGAGTGTCTAGGGAAGCTCAACAGTAAGTGACTGCTGTAGGTCTTTCATATATCCTTTTCTGTATTGTTTTCTGCCCGGCTGGTACTTCATCCAGTCCAAAGGCCCCTATTTCTGTGCAGTTGCACTCAGAGTCACTCAGAGTCACTTTCTTTTCATTCGGGTGGACAGTCTTCACTCGGAAGACTTGGCTCTTAGTATTCTCCCTTGTCTAGACCACTCCCATTGAGCAGATCAAGTTGGAACCCTTTGGGATGATCACTCACCCCTTCTTTTTTTTTCACCCGCTTGCATCAGGCTCTCCCTTGGAGTAGCTGCAAGATATATTTTTGTTGTCTTACATTGCATTGAAAAATAGTGTTGAAATGACCCCAGAAACAGGGAAATCAAGCAGGAACTAAGGGAGGAGGAGGAAAACATTGTTTCTGTCATGAGTGACAATGACAACAACACTTGCTTGGGTGGTATGGCAGCATTTGGTGGCACCGTTACATCCACTACACCTGGGGGTGTGAAGAAGACTCTATAAATGGATATAGTTGTAATACTGGTGCCTGACACATGGCCTGTTGCCTGATTTGATTTCAGCTCTGTTGTTTTCCACTTTGGGAAGTGTTCAAACTAGGAATATTGGTAAATATTGAAGTGCTACTGGGGGTGAGTGAGTGTATGGAAATGTTATGCTAAGAAGCTTGCTGAATCCCACAAGTATGACAAGCATGTTAGCATATGCTGACATGATGTTCAGGTGAGGTGGTGTAGTCTCTGTCAAGGATACCTGCATGCAGGCAAGGTCAGGAGAGGCCAGGATGGCTGAGTTTACCTAATGGATGGGTCTGAGATACCCAAGGTACCTGGTGGGTGATGCCTGAAAGACGGTGTAGGAACTCAGTGTTCTTTGAGGTTGTAAGTCCCTATTGTGCATATTCATGACTTCACAGGTGTCCAGTGTCCCCCGCACAAGAAATGTCCAGGGTGTCCAGCGTCCATCCAAGTTGGTCAAGTCCACCTGGCCCATTGTGTGTCGGTCGGGATGTTCGGACATTTTAACACTTTACTTACACTACCTTCTTACGGCCAGACCTTTTAGTGGTTGCCCTTTCCTTGGTGTCACATACTTACCCTGTGGCAAGGGGACATGTGGTAGTACCTTTTTTTTAGATTCTGTCTGTTTCAGTCATGGGTATGCCCAGACTATAAAAGCTTGTACTCAGGAACTAAAAATTTATCATCTGCTCACTCGGAAAACTGTGCAGGAAGGTTTTGGAAGTGTGAGGTAGCCACAGTAAGTCTTCTACCCTTCATTTCTGCTTTCCTATTTGTCCGGTACTTCGTCCAGTGGGAAAAGCCCCTGTCCTCTTTTACCTTCACCCGAGTTGTCCTCCAGGAAGGCTTTTTATCGCTCCCTGCTGTAGTTGCAGCCACCTCTTCTTTTCTTGACTTCCCTGGAACCCCTTGGGACAAGTCTACTCGCCCACATTTCTTTCTGTCTGTTGACTCCTAGGCTCTGCCCTCAGGTCACCTGCACCCCCACTTTTTATTAGTTTTCTACAATGGTGTTGACTGCACCCTAACACAAGGGCAATCAGCCAATTGACCACAGTGACAGACCCCAGCAAGTGTTGTACCAACCGCCTGGATGACTAGTACAATGACAACCACATGCAAGAGTCCACTACCAGCTGTTACAGTAGGGCTACTCACACAGGCCAAGCCCCAGGTGCACTGAGCAGCATGGACTTCTGATCTGAAACCCAGTGCAGATGCACTGCCAACAATGTCAATCAAGGCATTCAGGTCTTATCTGGAAAAGGCATGGGTGGCATATCAGACAGACAAGACTGCACTGAAGAAGAAGACACCATGCCTGGCAAGGGACCATGTGCTGACATTCAGAGAGTTGTATAGACATGCATAGAAGGCCCAAGCTAAGGCACCAATGCCAGTAGTGACCTGAGAGTCACCCGTACCTGCAACAGCACTCAGCCTATCATCAGAACCACCACACACAAATTTTATTCCATCACCTATCCTTTGTGCAGCTAATGAGTCAATGTTGAAAGACATAGGTACTAAAAATTCTAGATCAAGAAAACCTCAGCCATCTGGGCATGAGTCAGTAGGGTCACACAGACCCAAAAGTTCAGAAAAGTTGGCATCAGCTGAGGAAGCTAGCAAGATTACAAGGAAAGCATGCCAGACAGGCATAGTGGCAGCTGAGGCTACTAGAACAGAGATATGCCAAGTATTGAGTTGAAGGCTGACAAAGCTGATTAAACACAAGGCAAAAGGATCGGAAAGTATCGGGGCAAAGAGACAACCCCACCCCCATCCATCCCCTTTTGTTATTCAAAAAGATTCATTTTTTTTCAGACTATTCAAAGCTGACCCCCTGACAGGTCATAATGGACAGGAGTCCATTGCTAAAAGGGCCTGGGGAGGGGCTACCAGTTGGTCAGAAGGTGAGATACTGACCAAGTAGGGTCCAGACAGTACATGCAAGCCCAGTGTCATCATTCAAAGAAATCTAAACCATCACTACAGAAACAGATAGAAAAACAGTCATTTTGAGATCAAAGGACAGTCATGTTACTTAGAGCACACTCATTTGGACAGTAGCACTATTTAGACATTTGATTTGACTGCACACACCAGACAAGCACACATTGACATAGAGAATTCCCATTTTTTTTCAGAACTTAGGACCAAAGAGTCACTTGGTCAAGTATGGGCACAGCCACAGGCCCACTGATACAAAGAGTCAGCAGGAATAGAAGTTCAGAAGTCATTTGAAGAAGACAAGATGAGCAGTACCTTGCACTGGTGCTGTAGTTTATGTTTCTTTCATTCAAGTTCTTTTAGTTTTAGTTCTGATAAATTCCTTTTGACTATGTAGGACCGATACAACTAGACCTTGGGCATGCACAGACATGCAGACACTTGGGCATCTGAGGACCTGGACACTTGCACTCAGATTCAGACATTTAAACTAGGAGATAAGCACAGTCAAATCATAATTTACAACAAGCTAAAAACAAAGTACAACTACATGGTATCTACTTGGGGCCGAGGGCACACTTGAGGATGGTGTGCTTCTCCCATTGCAGCCCAATGCACCTCCTCATCTCAACAGCCTCAGTGCTCAAATGCTGGACCTCAGCCTCAATCTGCTGAGCCTGAGCCTCAGAAGTGTTGATGCTCTCCTTGAGTTGGAGAGCAGTGAGGCATGTGATGTTGGGCAGTGGCGACACAGGGGAAAGAGCTGCTGGTGGCTCACAATGGTCGGATGCTGAGTCAGAGACCTCAATCAGAGACATGACCCATGCTGGTGCAGGTATAGGGTGATAGGGAGGAATAAGGACTAGAGAAGTGTCAGAAACTGAGTAGGAAAAGAAATGAGGAGCTCACCAATGGGCCGCAAGGGGGCCTTGCCCTTGTTGATGCACTTGCCAGCACCAGGACCCAGCTTCTTGGGCATGGCTGACTTCTGTGAATGCTCGCACCTGACCTTGTGACAATGGCACTGGTTGCAGGATTGGTTCACAATGCTGCAACAGGCCACTCTAGCCTGTGAACACAAGCCACATGGCAGCATATGTGTCATGAGGCAAGGATCAGTGGTGGGCTTCTTCAATGCAGGCACCACATCTGTATCATTGTCCTTGTCCTTGTCCTTGTCATCAGAGGGAGTGCAATGTAGCAGCTGGGAGCTTGCTATGGTTGCAAGGCGAGAGTTGGGGGGGGGTTGTTCACAGGTCCTCTAGGTCGCTCCAAGCAAGTCCCAAGCAAGTCCCAAGTCCTTGCTGTCCATCCAAGTCAGCCAAGTCAACCCAGTTCAGTTGGCCAAGTCTAAACCAACTTTTGGTATGTCTTATAAGAGTTTGATTTGATAATTAGGAGATATTCTTTCATGTGACGAAGATGATTTTTGTTTGATTTCACTTGATAGCCTAGGTCCTGGACTTGGATGCATCAGCCAATCAAACACAGTCACACAGCTGAGTGGCCAAGGTTGCTTAACACAGCTGGTTTACCCCTGGAGATGATCGGGCTCCATTCCATCAGTCTATCCTTGTCAGATTTGACTCGGATCTGTTAATCTTTAGCATTATCTTAACATTGCAGCATTGTCCTATGACTTGGGGCCTTGCAATGGTTATTTTCTTAACATCTTTGACATTTCCAGTCTTGGGTATCCCCAGACTATAAAGTATGTACTCCAGTACTTGAAATACATCTTTCTGCTCATTTGGAAAAGTGAGAGAAGGTCACCAATAGTCTCTAGGGAACCACTGAGGTCGTCCTTAGTTGCTATCCCTTCTACTTTTTGTCCAGAAAAGTCACCCAGGTCGAGAGCCCCTATCTTTCACTACCTTTGCCTGGAGGACCCCAGGGAAGATCCTTTCTGTGCTCTGCTGTTGTCTGAGACACCCCTTCTCATAACTACCTCCCAGGAACCCCTTTAGGGATGAGGTTTGCTCACTCCCTTCTTTTCCCCTGTTGAACCTTGACACCAGTCTTGGTTGGCAACCTCTTTCTTATAAAGAGTCAATATCTTTCTTACAGTGAGGTCGCTAGGGTAGCAGAGGTCAATAAGAGATGAAAAGTGAAAGAACACAATGGGCTCACCTTTAACATGATGCTTGGCAACATGGAAGGACCAGCAGTAGGGAGAGCAGAAGGCTGGAGTGCAACAGGCTGGGCAACACATGGTAGCTCATCAGAGAGATCTTCAGGTGTCACTGAGACAGGAATGACCTTGGGGGGCATAGGAGCCTTAGCCTCAGTTGGGATGGCCATGCATGCAGCAGCTTCAGCACACCATTTGTCAGTGGAACTTTGAAGCTCCCAGATTTGAGTGGTTACATGGTTGTCAGCGAGCACTTCAACACCAGCGTCAGTTGCAGCATTGGGGGCCATGGTTAGATGAGTCTAGAGTAAAAAGGTCAGAAATGAAGGTAGAGAGCAAGAAATACTAGGATGCACCAAGGTAGCTTCCCAGCTGACAATCCACATTCCCTACTCCTCAGCAAGCTCCTCCTGGTCCTCCAGTATGATGAGCCCGACAATGTAGGCATTTTCATTGGTGGTGCAAAGAGTGGCAGCCACTCCAGTCTTCTTGGAGTCTTCAGAATAGGCATGAGAAAGGGTGAGGACAGTGGCAGCAGCAGACATAGCATGAAAAATGAAGATGAGAGCAGATTGAGGACAAGTAGGAGTGGTGGAGAAAGTACTGAGGTGGAGACATGTCATCAGCTGCATTTTTAGTGTCACAATACACACAATCATGTGACCAACTGAGGACAGTCAGTATTTGAGTTCCCCGGAGGTGTAGGAGCAAGGAGCTCTCTACAGTTACAAACCCCTAGTCCCCAGCTTTTCATTCACAGGTCCCTGGTCGAGCCCAGCAATGCCCCAAGTCAAGAGTGTCATGCCCAAGTCAGTTGTATCAGTCAAGTAGCACTGACCAAGTATGGTCCAGCAGTTTCTAGTTCACTTGCAGTAAGTTTTAGTTGCTATTCACACCAGTTCACATTAGTAGACTTGTGTGGTCAAGTATGAACCAAGTCTGAGCACTTAGACAGTCCAAGTTGGACTGTCCGAGGCCCAGTAGCAGTGACTGTGTGGCTGTGCACATGGTGTTGCTTGGATGGATCCGTTGGACTTTGGGCTAAACTGCTACCCACATTTTGTAGTATTAGCAGTACTTCCTTACCTACACAGTTGGCCCTGGTCATTGGACCGGATGGCAGTACTTTTTTTTAGTTTCTCTCATACAGTCTCAGGTGTGCCCAGACTATAAAGCCATGGACATGGCACCTAATGGACAGCTTTTCCCACTCAGAGAAGACCACCAGCGAGTGTCCAGGGAAGCTCAGAGTAAGTGACCACCATAGGTCTTTTCTTATATTATCTTTCTTTCCCCTTTGTGTGCCTGGTGGGTACTTTGCCCAGCTTGGTAGCCCCTATTTTCATGCAGTCACACCTGGAGTCACTTGGACCCATCTTTTTCTTCACTCGGATTTGGTCAGCCCTCTGTTAAGTCTACTATTGCAGAACTAACTCAGCAGGAAACCTTTGGGATGATCACTCACCCCTTCTTCTCTTTTTCTTCCTCACTTGCACTAAGGCACTCCCTTAGAGTTCTGCCACAAGAGATATTTTTGTTGTCTTACAGTGATGAGGAATGAGTGAAATAACTGGCAGCAAAAATGGCAGAAGTCAGGATCATTGCTGTGCACCACATTAACTATCCAGTCAAAACAAGTCAGTAAGATCTCGTGAGATGTATGAAGAGATATTACTTACTTTTTGGTATTGCCAGAAAACCCAAAATGCTCACTGCACCTTTGTGAGCATGGTGGATAGCATTGTGAACATTATCCAGCAAGATATACAATGGGTAGTATTCAGTGTTTCCAGTCCCAACACTGACCGTCATCTTGTCACTTCCTAGTACTACAGGTGCAAAGGTAGCCCCCTGGGTATCCAGATCCCATGAAATAAGTTACTGGTCTGAAATGAAAATGCATAAAGAAAATTTAAGCCAGTGGGCCTACTGACTGATGCCAAGCCCATTGGCCTGACATGAGGTCACAGACCTCATAGTGGTGATGCTCATCTGTTACTACCTGTGATCCGTGTTCAAATTAACAACAGATTTGCTTAGTCAGATCTCACCTTCATGGCATAATCAATTCCATCCACAAAATCTGGATTCGCCATTTGTTGTTCAAGTATGCCTAACAGATTATAGAACCATACATCATAGTCAGCGAGCATCCATGAGGGGGGGTCCTCAGGTAATGGTCCCAAATACTTCACCAAAAAAGACTGCCACACACTGTCTCCATACAGTATGGCATCAATGGATGCATATAAGTCATCATGGGACCCAAATAGCAGCTTGCAACCATCATATACCATGGACAAGATATCCATCAGTGTGTCTATCTTGCCAGCAGGCATTTGTGCCTTTTGGTACAAAAATTTGGCTAGCTCAAATTGAGCATGACCAGCATAAGGTGTCCAGTCCCCTTGGGCCATGGTGTTCAAGGGGGATGGTGGAGTATTCAAAGGGAGGTCATGGCCAAAGCAATTGCATGGTGTTCCTATTTGATTTGATAGATTAGTAGAGAAAACTCTGATGACATCTGTAGTGGATACATACCACTGAGCACAGGATGGAATTGAACTTGTTGAGGAGGTAGATTTACATCAGAGGCCATATCTTCAGATTCATGTGCATCCCAAGGATGGCCTATTGAATGGTCAGCATCTTCCTGACACCTTTGACATGGGAGAACCAGACCACAGTGTATTCAA
>JBBPTY010001109.1:0-11257 GCA_038094335.1 Tylopilus aff. striatulus | reverse complement strand
AGTCTCTTCGGTCCTCCAAAGCTGCTTATTAGGTGACGTGTACATGGCTTTATAGTCCGGGCACACCCGAGACTGTACGAGAGAAACTAAAAAAAAGGTACCACCGCCCGATCCGATGACAAGGGCCAACTGCGTAGGTAAGAAGGTACTACTAAGGCTATGAAATGCAGGTAGCGGCTTAGCCCGAAGCCCAACGAATTTGTCCAAGTGACACCGTGCGCACAGCCATGCGGTTGCTGCTACTGGGCCTCGGATGGTCCGACTTGGACTATCTAAGCGCTCGGACTTGGTTCATACTTGACCGCGCAGTCTACTAATGTGAACTGACGTGAATAGCAACTAAAACTTACTGTGAGAGAACTAGAAACCACCAGACCATACTTGGTTGGTGCTACTTGACCGATGCGACTGACTCGGGCATGACACTCTTGACTCGGGGCATCGCTGGGCTCGACCAGGGACCTGTGAATGAAAAGCTGGGGACTAGGGGTTTGTAACCGTAGAGAGCTTCTTGCTCCTACAACGGTTACATGCATGGTCCTTATATATGTAGAAGAAGTGCGCACAGACCAAGACTAAGTAAGGAAAGAATGTGCTGATTGGAAGATAAGAAGATAAGTGGGTATTGCGCTATTGGTTAGAATGTTGTGGAATAAAAGAAGATGTGGAGATCAAGAATAGAAGCGTCGGAGGTAATAGAAGATAGGAAGCGTGACAGTGATTACCGTGAGAGGCCTCGGATATGATCATGGGAAAGAAGATCAAGAATAGTACCGATTGTGCAGCAAGGAGTAGGCAAAGCCCAAAGAGTGAGTATTTGCTAACGTAATGGATAAGGGTTAGCTAAGTATAAAAGGAAAAGATATAGGTGACAAGAGACGAATCGTAACATATGGTAAGTGAATCTCAACTAGGTTTACACAAAGGATTACTAATATACTCACCTCAGTACCATGTGATAGGTGTTACACTTGGTCTGGGTAGGAACAAGTGAGAACTTGAAGATGAGGGTCAAAAGGTCTGTCTACTCAGAAGGGCGCACAGCAGCTGTGTTACTGAGAGATGGAACCAAACAGGGATTGAACCTAGTTTGGTGGAAGCTAGAGTCAAAGGGTGAGTGATGATCTGAAGGTAAAGACCTGAGGAGTCACTGGAGGACAAGTAGATTGTGAGGGGATCAAGTAGAACTAGCTTGGGGAATACATGTGGTAGAACCCTACTCTATATAGGGTGCAGAATGGCACACAGACCAAGGCCATGTACAGTACAAGAGACAAAAGGAGAATAAAGGTATAATCATATGATATGGAGGGCCAATAGGAGAAGTCATACAATTCACAGGCTGACTGGTTAAGTGTGAAGGAAGTGGATGATGACAGAGAGAGAATGAGTCATGAGAGAAAAGAGAAAAAGGGGGGTGATCATAACAATAGGTCAACAAACTAAGGTGCTCAACACAAAGATCAAGATCAATAAATACCCTAAGGCTTGGGGCCTCTACTCAACAGGAAGCACATGGAATAAGGGGTCCCCAGGGCATGGTGATGTCTGTTTTAGGTAGTCATATCATAGACACACTGTCCATCATAAAGAAACAAGTGTCATTGAGACAAAAAGGCTGAAAAACACAAACTGAGGTGTGTGCAATGCAGGCTGTGTGCACACTTGCCAATTCCATCACCCTTCTCATTCCATCAACCTCAACACTGGGTTTACTAGACTATAGTTCCATCTGGTTCCCAGCACCTATCCCATTACTCCTAGGCATCCCCATCTGGCTTCAGGAGTTATCCAGGAAAGAACCTGCCACACTCCATCCAGAACCCTCATGCTTTGTCCCAAAACCTCCATAGCTTACTATCAGACCTCTGGATCTTCTTGAAAGAAGATCATCTACCCCAGTCCTGATCTCCCTCTTACTCCACCCTCAAGGATTTGACAATAGCTGTAATTACATCCAAAACTTGCTAATACCCAGCTGTGCCAGTTAGCTGAGCTAAGTTGAGCTAGAGACAGTGACTTTACATCAGCTGATGTGAAGCCACAGCAACACTAGACTATTCTATTGCAACTGCTCATGCACAAGTTCTGGATAACAGATCTAGACAGAGTGACCTCTGTATCTAATCTTCAGTCACCATTGAAGACAATGTTGAATACTCTGTAGTCACTGTTATATTGGTAGTAAGTAAGTACACACCTGTTGAATACTCTGTAGTCACTAAGGAACTAAAGGTAGACTAGGTGCGATGTAAGTAGTGCTTAGGTAAGCATAAAAGCGTAGGTAATCAAGTAATTCCAACAAACAAGTTGATCAACAATGAAATTTGGGTTGGTGGTTTGAACAACATTTAAATTGCCAAAGGGACATAGCAAACATCTGAATAATAATCTCATGTGTGCTCTGCTATCTGAATGACAATGATGTAAACAATCAGCCATTTCTATTTGGTGGAGCCTGTCCTGTGGAAGCTTGAATACCTGAGCCCAATAGCTTACCCCTGATATGTGTACTCCCTACAAGACCAAATTCAGAGCTGTGATTTCAATCCAATGCACACATGAACATACGTCTCAGCAAATCCAATGTGCCTTTCTCCAGTGAGAGGATGAGTGGTATATGCCTGACAGGAATGACTGGTGAATGTGCATGATTAACAGAGAAATTGCAACTAACCATATAGAACCTCCTCAGAAATGGCAACCCCAGAATGACATCTATTTCCTCTCCACTTGGGCTCCGTGTGGGTGCAATGCAGATGTAGTGTTTCCCTGTAACCCCACCGAACCATCTGTATTGATTCGGCAGAATCAGGAGTGCATTGGCATTCAAGGTAACCCGCCAGCCACTAATGTTGAAGTGGAGAGGCTTCATCAAGTGTAAGGCCCATTGGGAGACTGTCAAGAAATTTGTGTGGTGATCATAAGAGGACCCAGGAATTGCTTGTACTAATGCATGAAAGTAATCATCCGCAAGCCTAATCCCTATTGGACACAATGTTAAAACACTGATGCTCAGAAGCATAAGACAATACATACAAGGACCACCAAAATCAACGACCCCTGAGGTGACAGTCAGGATGATGATGCGGGCATCAGTGCCATCCCCAAATGTGCACAAAATAATATCAAGGCCCCAGTATCTGGCGGAAGGCATTGTAGTCGTCACTGGAACATAGACCAATGTGTTCGCATACTGCAGTACAATACCACAAGTAAAGCATGAGATAGGGATGCACACTGAATGCTCGTACATGTGCATCAATGTCCCCAAATGTTATGACCCCCTCACCTGCTAAATACATCAAATTAATGAGTTGATGTTAAACATGAGCAGAGACAGAAAACTGACAGTCAGTGCGGCCTGGAGTGGGTAGTGGGGGAAGAAATACGCCAACTGTTTTTGCCTTGATCATTCCCTGTGCAAAGAGGTTGTCTATAATGGTCGGAACTACCACATCCCTGTTGGGATAGATTGATCCCTGTGAGAGCTCCATGGGCGCGATACTGAGCACACCATGTACCCCACCCAAGTTCATAGCCCACAATTCACCACCGACTGACTGAGCTTTAATGGAAACTGGAGGGATCGAGTCAAAAGTCACCATGTCTCTATCTGCTGTGAAATTAGGTTATCAGTCGAGAAGATTGATTGGACCTTACATTCTAACACCCCAACAGATCCACCTCCATACATAACATACATCATTTGCTTTGTCGGCTTGGAGGTGGCAGAGGGGGTATATTCTTTGCTAATAACACTTCCATTCATGTACATCAACTCAAATTAATCATGCACACTCACAACCAAGTGATGGCAGAGCCTGTATCAAAGATGAGTTGTCGATATATCAGGGGATTTCTGAATGTGACATTTACTGTGACATACAAACCTTTGAATGGCATTAACCTGGTAGTCGCCTGCCCGGGATCATGGCCTTTCAAAGATGCATTGTGACCATGATTTGCATCTGTGGCACCATGATGGTGAACAGTTCCCTCAATTTGTGTGAGTGAGAAGGTAAAGTTGCCCACTGGCAGAGCTGCTGGCAAGGCATAGGTGGACGTAAAGAGAAGGGTGAGTAAGAATGTAACCACGGACTTCATGCATCAGCAAATCGTAGCGTTACTTTACCGTCACTTAAACGTACTTTACCTCAGCTTTACGGCTTTGGAGCACTAAGCGCATAAGTAGATCCCTCGTCTTTCAAAGTGACCCTGCTGCTTTCAAAGTGACCCTTCGGCTTTCAAACTACTTATTCCGACTTAGAAGCCACTTAGGAACCACTTGAATGCTTGAAAAACAGCATTCCCAAGCATGTAAGCAAGCAAATTATTATTAAGGAATTAAGCAATCAAGGGACAGGTGGCGAGTAAGCATGTAGTACCATACTAAGCACCAAAGTTAGTGTTAGTCCCCCCACGACATACAAAAGCTGTAGGGGTGACATTTGAAAACAAAACAAAGTGAGCAGTGAAATACGACAGAGAATGATGTGTCCAATCATGGCATGAGCTGAATGTAACCAGAAAACATGAACGAGGGGCAAGCAGCAGGGGCGAGCAGAAGCGGTGACTCAGAGACAGGCAGGAGATTGATCTGACATATTGGCCAATGACGAGTCTGTTGTTACAATAAAATAAGCAAGTGGTCAGTTCATTGAACCATGCAAACGAGACTAAAAAAAACCTGTTAGATGTGTGCATATTCATCGTCCAAATCCTGAGTGCCGGTCATGTTGTCAGAGTCCTCACTGGATACATTCAGTGTTCGAGCTAGTGCCCTTGCATCCTTGAGGATGCTTGCTAACTCTGCATCTGTGTGACGACTGGCAGCTCTGGTGAATCCCCGTGTGGCCCTCCCGGCGTTTAGATCCAAGAACGAATGCTTGCACTTGCTGACTTTCCTGGTCCCGAGGTTCAACACGGCAGGCGTTTGAATGCTCCCATCTTCGAATGCGTCACAATCGCCACTGGACAGGAGCGAAAGGCTTCACTGGATCTGTCACACTATCAGTCAGGTATTTAGTTAGAAACCATTCACATGAACATCACCGCTGCTCCACACAAACCCAAGATCCCTTTAATTCCACTGTGCTGGAGTGCTCCTGTGTTGATCGCTGGTACGTTCATGAAGCCCTGGATTGTGGGCAAATATGCTGTGGCCAAAAGATGAAGTAAGAACTCAGATCGGAAGGCCTTCGATGGGTTTGAGCAGTCGAGGCTGTCATAGAGGAAGCGGTGTTTATCGTGTAAGTACTTCGCCTTGCTTGCGACATTGGCCGGTTTGGAGGACACAAAAAAGTTCTTGCAGAGTGCCATTGCCGCAGAACCCACGGCATGGCGCCAGTTACACAAAGATTGGTATGCCTGTTACTTTTGTAATCAGCAGTAAAGTACATGACCTAGTGTATATACCACCTACCACGCAAACGATTTTGTGCTTTGAGGTGAGTTCATCTGCAAGCCCAGGGATGTCAGTAAAGATAGCGCAGACAATGTGCTTCACGATTCCAACGATCCCCACTCTCGGAGTGTCCCATACATTGTCCAGTCCCCCAGCCCAGAGGAACAGCGTCGGGAGGAAACGCGACTTCCACTTCGCTTGTTTGAACCAATGGGACGGAAACTCAACCTCTCCCGAGGGTGTTGAGGCTCCCGAGCCTGAGGGAAAGGTCGCTGTGGTCACTGAAAAGCCAGCATGGTGGTTAGTTAGAATACAACATTTGATTTTAACTTACTGGGGGTGACAGAGTGGGACTCATGAGCACCTGGAAGAGCACCTGTTAGTCATCGTGATATAAACTCTTGGATAGGACATTACCATACCTTTCCTCTTCTTGAGGGCTGTGTGAACACGAGGGTCAGCTGAGATTAAATGCCGCCATAGCATCACATTCACCTGGCTCAGACTTGACTTTCTGGGTAAGAATGTCCTTCCAGAAAGATCCTGTGACTGATGTCTGTTCGGGAGGACACCCAATGAGCGATTGGTGGGGTAACAGCGTGGTAACCCTACACGCACCTTGGAAGTAGTGCGGGTACTTGTATTACAGACGCTGGGAGCCCCCACATCCCTCGCTGACTCGTCCTCATCCACCTGATCTCGGTCGCGACAAGTTCAGAGATCATTTTACCTTCGTCGTTGCAGTCAGCATCGTTGTCCCATTCTGACGATGTCACAGCACCGCCATTGGAGTGCTTGCATTTGAGGGGTTGTGTGCTTGGGAGCTCGGTAAGCTCGCTCCCCTCCAAGTCACCGATAAGGTCCTTTTCAACAATGCCAGCCGTGTTCTAGGTGCAAGTTACATATCTACTGGGGCTCAGGAAGAATACACTCACTGCTAAGCAGACCTTGGCTGCTATATTGAAAAGCACGGCCCTCTCTTCACTGTCGTCTTCGGTCTCCTCCCCAAATCCACTGACGAATTCACTGGCCTCTTCATTTGTAGGTGGGTCCTCTGAGTCTGATTTTTTGTTGGTCGACTGTTTCTCTGCTCAAGTTCACTATGGATCATTCAAATGATTTCGATATGCACTTACCAGCAGCTGCAACCAGTGTGGCCGTTTGGGGTGGCGAATTTTCCCCAGCTTCCTGAGATCCAGTATGTGTATGACCTTTTGACCCGGTACGTATATGGCCTTTTGACTTGTCCACTACAGCTGCCCAGTTCTTGATCCTTCCAGTGAGCACAAACTTGTTTTTGGAGCTGTCAATGCCAGCATCCAAGAAAAATAGTGTCGCTTCGGTAAGCAGAAGCATTGGTTTAGGTTAAGGGAGAATTTCTCATACCTAACATTGTCGGACTTATCAAGTGCAGCGCCACGTGCTGCAGGCATGTTACCTGCCTGGGACAAGTTCTCCATGGGCAGGTCAGTGAGTCTACTGGCCCTTACCTCCTCAATAGCTTTACACAGTGTGCAAGTTATGTCCTTCTTTGGGAGGGCAGTAATGTCGTCCGTCATTGGCTCTCTGGCCATCGCTCTGTCTCCACCCATATCCGTGGCTGTGATAATGTAAGTACTCCTTTGTAGAAGATTACATCTAATGACCAACCTTTCGTGATAGTTGCACTTTTTGAGCCCTTCTGAGTGCTCCTGTTCTTCGGGCAAACTGGTTTGGCAGCCTTGGCGGCCTTAGCCTGGTCAGTCACCATCTGCGACTCTAGACACCCTACCTCATTGATGGCAGCCTTGGTGGCAGCAATCTTTGCAGCCCTGGCCACTTCAGCTTGCTCATCATCCTTTTTCTTCTCTGCTGAGGTACGTTTTTTTTTGAGGTGCATCAGGTAACCCCAAATGCTTATGTATGTTGCCAGGACAAGTGTGACGAGAGGTTGCAGATTCAGCCATGGTAGTGAGAGACTAAAAAACTCGAAGGGGAGGTCCACAAGAAGAGGTATGTGTACGAGATGAAAAAAAAAGGGCACTGACTTAGGTTTATTTGACACTTGGCCATAGCGTGGTCTAAGTTCCTGAACCTACAACACTCCACTGGCACTGCCCCATTTTGATGCCCTTCCAACAACCCCAGCATATACTGATTACCTCCCGTCGGTTCTATCCATGCTCCAAGTGCGCTCGCTTCTTCAAGAACCGGTCTGGGTTGACACAGCACCTCAATGCTATCCATCCTGTTGTTCCTCGTTCTCCCAGTCCCCCAGTTTATGAACCAACACTGTCCCCTTCGAACCCCAGTGGCTTCAATGAACAGCCTTACGACAACATTGATACCTGCAGTTTGTCGTCTACCACTGAGGATGAGGACGATTCAGTTGGCCGCACAGAATTTGTAGGCCCAGAGAAGAAACTATACCGGAATTTTCATCGGTATCTTGATGGTATGTACAGTAAAGCACTGTCTACCCTTACTAATAGGCCATCCTAATGTGCCAGGTTGACCTTGTGATACAGAAGGGAATGACCTCCCCATCGGAACACTGCCTCCCCCACACCCTAGCCGATCGATGAGCAACTGGTCACCGTTTCAAAGTCGGGTGGAATTCGAGTTGGCTGACTTCCTCTATACTCGCAGTCAAATGTCTGGTGTGCAAATAGATGCATTACTGGACATCTGGTCTGCATCTCTGTTTGAGCTCGGTGGAGCAGCGCCATTTACTATGGATGGTGATCCCAATCTGTTTCGGACTCCCACCCACAAGGATGTATATAAGGCCATTGACAAGATCACCCTGGGTGACATCAAGTGGTGTAGTTTCTCTGTTCACTACACTGGTGAACATCTCAACCATGAAGTACACCAGTGGATGGACGACACATATGAAGTCTTTTTCCGCGACCCTCACGAAGTGGTTAAAAACATTTTGGCCAACCCAGACCTAGCTAATGAGATGGACTATGTGCCATATCATGAATTCGAAATGGCAACTCATGAGCAACAATGGGGCAATTTCATGTCGGGATCCTGGGCTTGGCGGCACGCAGTAAGTGGATCCCAATTTTAATCACCACACGAAGTGATGACAACATTCATTAGTCAACTATTGCAAACAACCCTCTGACTCATGGCTCAACCTTCATGCCGATCATTCTCGGAAGTGATAAAACAACTGTTTCTGTGGCTACTGGACAGAATGACTTTTATCCTTTGTATCTCTCCATTGGAAATGTCCACAATAGTATCCGACATGCTCACAAGAATGCCCTTGTACTGCTAGGATTTTTGGCACAGCCAAAAAGTAAGTTGTCTCAATTCCTGGTGTATTCTATGTAACTAATGTCGATAATAGCTGTGAAGGCTCAGACCAAAACAGATGCTTTTCGGTGCTTTCGCCGACAGCTTTTCCATTCTTCCCTTTCATTGATCCTACAATCACTTAAACCTGGAATGACAACACTCGAGGTGATTCAATTTGGTGATGGCCATTTTTGCCGTGTGATCTTTGGGCTTGGCCCATATATCGCCGATTATGAGGAGCAAGTTCTCCTCACATGTATTGTTCATGGTTGGTGCCCCAAGTATGTGATTCAATCAACTCTTACTCCATTATTCTAATCTCCTCCCCTCCCCAGATGTTTGGCCCATCGAACAGACCTGGATATGGAGGCACTATATCGCTCCCGCTCACACACTGAGCTACTTGTACAGATGTCATTGGAGTCAGAGGCATTTGGATACCTACAACTTTGGGATTTATATGGAATTGTCACCCGGTTGGTGGTAAGTTTAATTATTTTATCATATTGGGAGTTTTGTTCTTAATCTGTCCCATACAGCCTTTCACAAATGATTTCCCCCATGCCGATATCCATGAACTACTCTCGCCCGATCTTCTCCATCAGATAATTAAAGGTGTTTTCAAGGATCACCTTGTCGATTGGGTTGAGAAGTTTATTAAGGAAAGGTATGGGCCCGAGGCGGATGCAATACTGGACGATATTGACTCCCGGTGAGTATAATCATATTCTGTATACACACTGTAATTTGACTCACTTTCGTGAGTAGTATTGCCGCTGTCGCTCCCTTCTCTGGCCTTCGCCGGTTTCCCCAGGGTCGTCATTTCAAGCAATGGACTGGAAATGATTCAAAGGCGCTGATGAAGGTCTATCTTCCTGTGATTGAAGGCCATGTACCTCAAGGCATAGTGCAGACATTCTGGGCATTTCTGGAGTTTAGCTACCTTGTGCGGCACAATGTCATCAGTAATACTGCGCTCACAGAAATTGAAGGTGCCCTTGCACGCTTTCATACCCATCGCAAATCCTTCTATCCTACCATTGTAAACTCCTTCTCGCTTCCCCGCCAACATGCCATGAAACACTATCCCAACCTAATAAGACTATTTGGTGCACCAAATGGTCTCTGTTCTTCGATTACCGAGTCCAAGCACATCAAGGCTGTGAAGGAACCTTATCACCGCTCCAATCACCTTCAGCCTTTAGGTCAAATGCTCGTTACGAACCAACGACTTGACAAGCTTGCACGGTGCCGTGTAGACTTCAACACATGGGGTATGCATGTTGGCACGTGTATCTCTGATGTATTGCGCACTTTAGGTAGATTCAACCTGCGTCTGATTTAATATCGACTAACAAGCATGAAGCTCAGTACAATGATACAGTGGCAGCATCCCAAGACAATGTCGCCAGCACTGTTAGTATGGATATTGACAGCGAGGAAAGTGAGGCTATTGATAGCCCCACTCGTTTAGAAGCCCATGTAATGCTTGCCTGAAAACCACGTGAGTAGTCTTGATGTAGGTATAAGATATCTTACTAACTGATTACCAATAGAATGGCACCGAGCACGCACCATATCTCAGCTCCAAGATGAGCTCAAGATATTACATCTCCCTGATTTACTTCGACACTTCCTATTTATACAAATGAATCCTAGTGATCCCTGCAATCCAGCTGATATACCACTTGAGGAATGCCCGCAATATGATGGAAGGATCAAAGTATTTAATTCAGCCTCTGCTATCTTTTATGCGCCAAGTGACATCAGCGGAATAGGTGGGATGAAACGGGAATTTATTCGTTCTTGCCCTTCTTGGTAGAATGCACACCCAAGACTAGATTGCGCATTTGTAAACACAAATCCCACCCTTCAGGGTATGCAAGGACTAGATATAGTGTTGAACGCCTATGATACAGTAGGTGATACAACAGTACGGATATGGTAGTTACTTAAGTAATCCGCTTACATACACCAATCCTGTACATATATAAGGACCACAAGTCCTACTGCAATAGAGTAGATTGTTTTAACGACTCTAACAGTTCAGGTGAGCAGAGCAACAAACTTCCTATGTGTTGGCACTGTCTATGACGTGCTACTCCATGTGGAGATGTAAAGCTCAACATATAGTTCATATTCTTGCTTTTTTCTCTTTCACAATTCGCGACACTTCAACCCCAGAGCTAGTAGGAGACTACCCATGTGCGGTGGTCAGGTGGTTTGATCGCTCGCCAGAGCCGGATCCAGACACTGGGATGTGGGTAGTTCGTCCAGGACTAAATGCACATCAACAGCCTAACTATTCCGTCATTCATCTGGATACAATATATCGAGCTGCCCACCTCATCCCAGTTTATGGAACACAGCAAATTCCCTCCGAGTTCCAACCCCACCAATCCTATGATTTATTCCGTGCATATTATGTCAATAAGTATGTTGATCACCATGCATTTGAGATTGCATCATAGGCAACTTTTATGTATTTATCCCCTACACTCAAGCACTATATACTTCTTGTACTTAAATGCTTTGAAACTTTAATCATTTACTTACACT
>JBBPTY010001108.1:0-11261 GCA_038094335.1 Tylopilus aff. striatulus | reverse complement strand
ATAACCAAGGTTCTATCTTCTTGGCACAAAACCCTATTAACCAGAAGAAGAACAGGCATATACGCATCAGATATCACTCTATTCGCGATGCCATACAAGACAAAGACATTGAGTTGTTCTACATTGACGGAAATGAAAACCCGGCAGATATCTTTACAAAGAATCTAGGGTATGTCAAATTTGAACAGTTTAGAGCTCAATTAGGACTTGTCATAAACACCCCCAAACACTAAAGACTATGTCAAAATAGTGTTGCCAACACTTGGTCCAAATACCAAGTAGAAGTGTAGTGTTTACACCTCCTATATAAGGCCCAGCCATTTGTTTGGTCACGATTGCCATGGGGCGCATGAGGCGTGAGTTTTAGTGTCCACTATATCGCGTTTTTCGCATTTTTGAGTTTAGACACAATCCTTGGAAGCCAAAATGTGCGGAAAGGTCATATAACATGTTCTAGCACTTAAAACTTTACTTTACACAGTATTGTTTAAGCATGGGGGAGTGTTGAACGCCTATGATACAGTAGGTGATACAACAGTACGGATATGGTAGTTACTTAAGTAATCCGCTTACATACACCAATCCTGTACATATATAAGGACAACAAGTCCTACTGCAATAGAGCAGATCGTTTTAACGACTCTAACAGTTCAGGTGAGCAGAGCAACAAACTTCCTATGTGTTGGCACTGTCTATGATGTGCTACTCCATGTGGAGATGTAAAGCTCAACATGATCTCCAACACTCCTTCCATGCGAAGGAAGCTGCTAAGTCTTGGTTACAAAGATGTGAGCTCTCAGGGGAGTGGAAGGTACCAATTCTTGGGTCCGACGACTTGTCAAATCACTCCAAAGTTGACGAGGTCTTTGGTCACCTACAATAACAACACCTTGAACGTGACTACGCTGACCTCCACGCCATTATCTTCCCATAATGCCAATCTCTCGCTCTATTTAGCCTCCGTCGTCCAGTATCAGGCCCAAAACTCCCAGGGTATGCAGTCAAACTCAATTGGCGACGCCCTGTATGCTATTACAGCGTTTACTGACATTATCTCTGACGATGCCTCGTACTTGAGTGATGGTTTGCTACAAGAGATGGTAGGTGTTAAATTTGACTACCTCTCCAGTCGTTGCTGGATATCATTTCAGGAACAATATTGGCGTGGTATCATTGAATTCTTCGGGACTGTAGGTATCGTGTACAATGCCATCAACGGTGTGGAGGCTGACGACATGTTGTGTAGTATCTCCGGTCCGGCTTTTCGGCATATCCGCTCAACCTTCCCACCGACGGCATGGTACCGGTCAGCGGAAATTATACCGTTGTTTCCGAGGGATGGTCGAAATCCCATCCCATATACCTCTATACAATCCTTCCTGTGACGCTTTTTGCTCTTTTCACCTACGTTGCCATCGGTTACGCTCTCTTCTGCATCTCCCAGCTCTCGAAGCATGGGGAGTCTGAGCTTGCCAGGTTGGATGTAACAAACCCCCTTCAACTTATCTTGGCGTCCTTGACGCTTGGCAAGCATCACAATCACGATGATCCTCAAAATTACGAGAGCATAAAGGTTAAAGCTTTCGATGGATCGAACGAGCCAGTGCAAGTGGACTATGTTTTGGTGCATCATAGTGGGTTTTTCCTACCGTAATATGTTGTCCGATCTTGCTCACTCTTTTCTACCCTTTTTAGAAGCTCAAGGAGCGAACGGGAATGACCTTCCATAGTACATACCTCGGTGGGGGTCCGCTAGATTGGGCGACGAAAGGTGTCGACGGCGCTGTTCGATATCGTGTTCTCAGATTCGTAGTGTCGTAGTTTTAATTATACGCTTTCTTTCGTTGGTCTTGTGTAATACGCTAGTTCGTAGGCTTGTATTATGCGTGTGCGTGGCATGATCCTCAGTATTTAGCAACGCTCCACGCACTGGCGAGCGAGCGACGAAACACCCGAGTCCAGATTGCATGATGGTTCTGTAGGTAGATGTTCACATCTTGTCTGGCAAGCGGGTGGATGCGCTCAGGTCAAAGACCAACCAGCGAAGGGATGATGAACATTGAGGTATTCATTTCCGTCAACATCTTGATGCTGTTCAGTGCAACAGTTCCCTTCACGTTTCTTGTTCACCCTGAATCGGCCTTCAAGCGACGTAGTATCCAATCATTTTTACTGAACCCTTCTGTAATATGATGGTTGCGCCACCTGGCACTTCAACATTAAAGATCGTTGACAAGGGAGAGCCTTGGACAGGATACTCCAAGGGTGTCGTCCATGCAGAACGCGATACAGAGCTGATAAATAACCTGTCGACAAGCATGAGACGATGGGTACTTGGATGATGGGATCGACGACGCTGAATGATCATCGGATATCCGTGCCCCAGGCCAACTGATCGACACACCAATCGTTTGCGTTATCCCCATGGTCCTAGAGGCTATGACCATAATGACATGCGTGGTCTCGAAATTCAGAATGAAGAGTCGTGACTGACATTTTTGAATGCTGGAACGAGGCGACCAGGGGAAAGTGATCTCTCTCAGTGATTGACCGGGATGGTCCGATATCATCCGCCAACGTATCTACGCCACCATCAAAGCAATGGCTGTCCTATTTGCAAGCCGTGCGCACATGATACGCATCTGCATATATGCATTCCCAGCTGATTCATCAGTGGACATTGTGTATCTTCCGACAGGCTTACGATAGACTTGGATGATAGGTCGATAACCGGTAAGGTGCGATGTAACTAATGCTTATGTAAGCAATGCGTATGTAATCTAAATATTCCAATAAACCCGGCGTACAAAATAGCACTGTTGTCTTTTAGCTCTCTTCGCCGACAGGGAGGGTGTTCCAGACCCCTCATACTTGAGCGTCCTCCTCCATACCGCTCCGAGAGGTCACCCCGCCGCCGAGAATATGGACTTCCAGCGTGCTGATACTGGCGTCTTGTCACCCGCAGAGAACGCGTTCAGTTGTCTCACGAAGACGACCCTCTCGTCCCATTTGATCTGGATGTGGCGGACAAGAGACTCTTGCGCAAACTCGACAGAAGGAATTTACCCATCACCTGTCCTCCGTATCTGTTTGCACGTGCATCTTCTTGTGGAATCTCGTTGCCAAATTGTCTGACGAGCACACACGTCCAGACCTAGATCGCTCCAACCTGGGTAATGCACGTCTTCAAGGACTGCCAGAAGACGTCCTCGGCGGAGACCCAACGGGCGTTCTTCTCGATTGGTTGGTTGCCATATTTTTCATATCCTATGTCAGTACTCCACCCAATGTCCACCGTATGCATACTGAATATTCTTGTAGTTAGACCTTGTGCCAGGTGCCGTGTACTGTACTCTCCAAGTATTATAATCCTCGGATCTGGATTGGCTGCTCGGCCATCCTATGGGGCATTTACTCCACGTCGATGGTACGCAATCGTGATTTCACTGAACTGCCGCTCTCACTACGAAACATATGCAGTCTACCGCTCGAAGCTTTGAAAATCTGTTCCTCGCTCGACTATGCCTCGGTGTATTCGAGGCTGCTTTCGGACCTTCCGTCGTATTGTATTTCTGTACGCCTTCCGTCTTTCTGTGAGCCCTGTGGGCAGTTTTGTGCTGATATTGTTCTCTTTCCAGCATTCTATTATACCAAGGCCGAATACGGCACCAGGATTACTTCTTGGTTTGGCTTTGCCGCTGTTGCTGGCGCATTTGGTGGCCTGCTCGCATATGGGATCGAACGTGTCAAGATACCCATTGCAAACTGGCGGTTATTGTTCCTCATAGAAGTGAGTCCTTCACACATGTTCGTCTGGCTCTCATTATGAGCGTGAAACAGGGTGTCCCGACCATGCTTCTTGGAGCACTATACTTCTTCTTGCCAGGTCGACCGGAATCGACCAGTTTTCTGACACATTCAGAGAGTAAGTTGGCTGTGGAACGTATGAATAGGGAGACGATGGGTGACACTGGGGCAACTGTGAATTTAAATACGTGTGTCCGCGCTCTCTAAGGCACTTTCGAACAGCTAACCCGGGTGTCAGGACACGTCATTGATGCTTTTCTAGACTGGAGGGTGACTTTGTCCTTTACTTGACCAATACCGCAGCTGATGTCGATTAGGTATACGTCACTGGGATCATCTACTTTGGGCAAAACTGCGCCCTTGGCTCGCTGTCAGCGTTTTTACCCACCATGGAGACGATGGGGCATAGTGCGTCTATCCTTGCACGTCTTTCTGGCATGGTTGACTAAATCATTCCAGCACCTGCGATATCACAGCTCATGACTGTACCTCCTTATGCGGCTGCTGGTGCCGTCCTGACTTCGAGCTATATATCTGATAGAACCCATCGTCGAGGGTTCTCAATTATATATGGACTGCTTCTGGGGGGAATTGGTCACATGTCAGTTGCCAGTGATGCCTGCTCTGGATCGCTTCTCATCTTGTAGCCAGGATCTTACTAGTTATCGCGCAACCTCACATTCACATCCGGTATCTTGCCACGTTTTGCATTGCCGCAGGCACGTATGCGAGCCTGGGTCTCGTTCTTGCGTGGTGTAAGTCCGCGGCGCTTTTGCCATGCCCGGGGTATTCTATGTTATGTCGTGACGCATTGCTCAGCGACGATTCTGTTGTTCGCTAGTCACACACAATCTCGGTTCAGAAACGAAGCGGGCAGCGGGAATGCCTCTCTTTGGTGCCATTGGGCAATTAGGGTCACACTTGTACCCCCTGACGGAGGGTCCCGAGGATTCGTGCGTCAAGCCCTCTGCACTTTTTTTTTACCGAGCGTACTGACAGACCGATTTTGATTCACAGCCGTGGGTTTGGAGGTGAGGCGTTCAAACATTAGGTTACCGACGATGCACATACCCATTCTTTCTGCACAGTATCCGGCGCACTCATGTTCCTCGGCGCACTTTCGGTGTTGGTGCTCACTGTACGTCGTCATGTCACTCTGTCTCGACGTGCTCCTTTGAATCCTGATATGCTCACAATGCGGCATAACGCCTCCACTAGCTCTCATACCGATGCGAAAATGCTCGTCGCAACGCCGCGTTTGGCGAGCCTAACCACGATGCACTGGTGGACACGTCCGAGCTAGCTGATAGGGTGTGTCTTTTCTCCAACATGTCTGATCGCATGCACGTCTCGTACCAGGACCGCCGTGCATGTGCATCCGTGTCGCACGTCTGGACTCACGCTCGCTCCACATTGTTCTAGGCGCCCGGATTCCGATATCTGCTCTAACGTTAACGTCGAAGGGAAGCACGGCGTAAACGACCAAGGCGATGGATCTCGACACAGTGCTTGATACTTCCTTTATATTTCATATTTATTGTATCTTGATCACAGACGACCCTGTGTATGTGGAGCGTGAAGACTGCCGTTCGACGCATGTGGACACTTGCGCATGTGTGCCTCGAGGTGCGCTTCGCACACTCGATTACGTTGTCTTTTACATGGCAAGGTTTGATATCGTGTGGACCACGTTGACGAGAACGCAAATGCGAGGGCCGATACTACCCTCATCGACTGTAGCGTACAACGTCACCACGAACATATCGGAGTATAATTCTTTTCCAGAAAATGGACCAGGCGGTTGCGTCCTTCGATTTGAGAGAATCCGCAAATGACCATACATTGTAATTAAGAAGCTCGAAGTGGAGTGTACTCATGCGGCGCAAAAACATTACGACTACCCCCGAATCTTGCCTCGTTGACGAAATGGTGCATACAATGACAGTTTCGCTTGACGGTCATTAACTTCATTACCAAAGAATGACGTTGCAAGTAAATGACGATCAACGTGAGCATCCGCGCTGAAAGTCATGGTGTCCGACAACATCTTGTTTACGATTCAAACCACTTCTAAATTCTTTGTGCATAACACCCCAACTGTAAGTTTGTCAAACATTGACCACGCACACTGAGTGATCGAATGTATCTAGTCGCGTTTCTCGAAACGTTTCCCTCGGATCCGGTATCTATTGGCAGGTCTTGACGCGTGACGGACAAGTTCCACCTTTGGAAAAGTTGTAAACCTCACTCAGGCAAAAGAGTAGAGCTAAATAATATTGCTCATTATAATATTTTAGTCTGAGAAAAGCCTGGACCACCTAACCATGCCTTAGCGTGGTGGCACGTCGCAGTTTCCACGGCAGATGGCGCACCGTAATAACACCGGTGAGTCCAACGGTCTAAGTCATTTTTGGTTAGTCTGGTGTACACGGGAGCCGAATTACAGTTCGCTTCCTGGCCACATCGCAGTGAGACGCACAACAAAGTTTACGAGTCGACCACACGCGGTTCCTCAACTTACGCTGGAGGGGGAGGTTATCCCAAAGGGATCCTATAGCAGCGGAGGGCTGAACCCACATGGGGCCCAGTCGACACTATATCCTACGCGGGGCCACTGCCATCGCTCGCTCGTGCCCTGTAACCCGGCCAATACCCCGGGATCTCCCGCTCCAACGCCCATAGCAATGATGCCGCAGGTGCAGTATTTTTATGCCCAACCATTGTACCCCTCTCAATATGTCTTCATACCAGGCACTGAGTGCAGTGCGCTGCGAGTCGAGGCTTCTATGTCCTGCACGGCGGCAATCTCGCTTCTTTCTGCAGCAGCATACTTCACATTCCCTTAACATTCGCTAAGCACTCAACGTTGCAAAGTACACGAGGACAATTTGTAAAACAATGAAACGGCAACTATCTGTGATGAGAATCTGTCACCGGCATGGAGACACTTATACTGGCGGCAGACACACTTCACCCGCTGGTGTGCTCCCTACCTCCCCCCCATGAAAGTCCCCCTTTCTTTCTATCTTAACCTCGCGGCTGCTGGAATTGGGCAAACCATTCTTCTCGCTTTCGCATGGGCGTTCCTCAGAGTGTTATGGGCTCGTGGGCCCGTTCCCCTTCCTTTCCATGCTGCAAGCTTCGTCCTTAACAACCCAACGGAGACAATGCTAATTGTCACGGTGGTTGGTACCGTCTTGGCGCTGTCGACAACTTGGTACGTCAGATTTGTAGCCTGGAGCACACGCAACCATATCGCCTCGCAGGACATTCTCTCTGGCCCTCAAGGCTGCCTTGCAGTGCCACATCAACTCACCTGCGAAGCTGGCCCATGTTACGGCTGGAATTACGCTAGCTGGGTGTGGAACCTTTTGGCATCGGGACTATATACATATCACCATTCCCTCCATCATCCTCGCCCTCCTCGCAACTTTCATGGGATCTTTGTATGTTTCATCTATTTCCGTCAAATTGTTCTCACAATCTTGAAGTTGGTCGACGTTCATCGGCCCATCATTGATCGCTTGGGATATCCCTGTCTCTGGTTCAGAACTGGATCTGAATAGCACTTACTTCGGTTCTCAGCTTGGAGGACAGCTCCTATCAAGTGGAAGCGCTCTGCGTGAGTCATTATTCTTCTGGTCGCTCATCTAGGGCTAACTTCGACTACAGCTCACACTAACTCACTTGAAATCATCAACAACGGCGGGCTTATGAGTGGGATTGCTGCCGCACAGCAGACAGTCGGTATATCAGATGTGCTGAGCTTCAACGGCGTCGTTTACAACGCGTCAACTGGTATGTATTTCGCTCTTTTTTGGGTTACCTGCGATTCACGATTGCTAGGTGGTACCTCCCCTGTCGTACAGGGAGTCGGATCGACCAAATCAGCTGAAACAGGGAATACCGGGCTTGCTTTCGTCGGAGGCCGAGCTGTACCTTCGATCGGTTTTCAAACACCCTCATACCCAGCAATCAGCGGCAACTTCACCGTGATTCAACAAGGTCTCACTGCAGATGTGACTTGCTTCGGGATATCGTCGCAGGCTGTATCTCCCCTTCAAACTGCTCCAATTCCCGTGCCGATATTTAATGGAAGCGACAACTACTTGATTGCTTGTGCATTCGGTATGTCCTGTCCTCAAGGTAAAGCTACTACGTTGCAGAGTCTCGTTATTGTGATTGAAAATGTCCAAGGGGTCCCAGCACAACAATACTACGTCATCGGCGCGAATACAACAAACGTGACGTCGGGTGACCTCCTTGCGTCTCTCATCTGCCCTTATCCAGTGCGGCAGTCTGGACAAGACTGGTCCACGTTTAGTGAGCACAGCCTTTTCTCTCTCCATCCAAAGGAAGCCATTAAGTCTTGGTTACGAAGATATAAGCTCTCAAGGGAGTGGAAGATACCAGTTCTTGGGCTCGACAGCTTGTCAAATCACTCCAAAGTTGACGACGTCTCTGGTCACATACAACAACAACACCTTGAACGTGACTACGCTGACCTCCACACCATTATCTTCCCATAATGCCAATCTCTCGCTCTATTTAGCCTCCGTCGTCCAGTATCAGGCTCAGAACTCCCAGGGTATGCAGTCAAACTCAATTGGCGACGCCCTGTATGCTGTCGCAGCGTTCACTGACATTGTCTCTGACGATGCCTCGTACTTGAGCGATGGCTTGCTACAAGAGATGGTAGGTGTTAAATTCGACTACTTCACCAGTCGTTGCTGAATATCATTTCAGGAACAATATTGGCGTGGTGTGATTGAATTCTTCGGGACTGTAGGCATCCCGTGCTATGCTATCAACGATGGAGAGGCTAATGACATGTTATGTAGTATCTCCGGTCCGGCTTTTCGGCATATCCACTCAACCTTCCGGCCGACGGCATGATAAGGGTCAGAGGAAATTATACCGTTGTTTCCGAGGGGTGGTCGAAATCCCATCCCATATACCTCTATACCATCTTTCCTGTGACGCTTTTTGCTGTTTTCACCTACGCTGCCATCGGTTACGCCCTCTTCTGCATCTTCCGGCACTCGAAGGAGGACGGGGAGCTTGCGATGTTGGATGTAACGGATACCCTCCAACTTATCTCGGCATCCTTGACTCTTGGCAAGTATCACAACCCAGATGACCTCAAGGTGGACGGGTCGCTCCCTCACAACTATGAGAGCATGATAGTCAGGGCTTCCAAGGTCGACAAAACGAAGGAGCCAAGGCATGTGGACCATGGTTTAGTGCATCATAGTAGGACCTTCCTACAGTAATATGTTGTTTGACGTTGCTCACTAATTTTCAGCCGAGACCCCGGCTCGAAGTTCGGTTGCCAGCGACAATTTGAAGGGGGGGAATCTTCCGTAGTGCTACTAGTGCATACCTCGGTGAGGACCTACTAGATTGGACGATGAAGGGTGTCGACCTGTCAGCGCAGCTCAGTGTTGTGTTCTCAGATTCGTGGTGTCGTGGCTTTTTTTCTTTCATTGGTCTTGTATGGCACGCTGGTTCGTAGGCTTGTATCGTGCGTATGCGTGGCACGACAGTATTTAGCGACGCTCCACGCATTGGCTCGCAAGCGACGGAACGCCCGAGTCCCGATTGTATGATGATTCATCATGAGCAGTGCGTAGGTAGACGTTCACATCGGTACCCTCGTCTGGCAAGCGGGTGGATGCACTCAAGGCCAAAGACCCTAGCACCGGACTGGCAAGGGGACGCCGAACAATGGAATATTCATTTCCGTCAACATCTTGATGCTGTTCAATGTGATAGTTCCCTTCACGTTTCTTGAGCTCCTGATTCGGCGAACCCGGGTAAACATGTGTATTGGAAGAAGAGCGGCCCCTAGGCCCCACTTCTCATGGATAAACTTCTGAACGCTTGAGCTGCGACAGTCACAATTGAGTTCGACCCTAAAAACGATTGGAGATTTTGAACTCACCACTTGAGGCGTGGTGAACACATTGCACGGCGCAAAGCATTTTATGACAGACCTACTAACTTTGTGCAAGTGAAAGGGCATCTGCATTCTTAAACTTTGTAAGCCCTTCGACTCGTACCCAAGTAAGCAACCATGACCAGTAGTGATCGATCCAGCCTGAGACTTCAAGAGACACGTTTGAGGGCCGCAAGCTCAGAGGGCTGGGGTAGGCTCTGGCTCAAAATCTGAGTCATTGACAGTGTTTGGCTTTCACAACTCTGGTTGAGGCGCGCAATTTTTGCTGCATAGTAAACACTTTGTGAGCCCTTCGTCTCAGACCCACACGAGCCTGCATGCGGAGATGAACGTGTCTGAGTGGGGATTTGAATAGCGTAAAGCGCTATCTCGCCATTTGTTACATTCCTAGATGCACGTCAGAACTTGGGTAATACAGGCTCGGAGGCGCCGGCAGGTCGAAAGCCGAGACCGAAATCGACTGCAGCATGAAAATGCAAGGTAACCTGCTGTTCTGAAATGTAATTGCCGTCGGTGACACTTTGCGCGCAGGTTTTCATAGAATGCGCATAATTACGAGGCGAAGACCATACCGGATGATCCCGAGGTCAAGCCTGAGGTCATACCGCACGAAGATGTATTGCCGACTCCGCGTGTCCATGCACCTCCGCCCCCTACCTGAAAATGCAACACTCATTGGTTTTCCACCTGATTCCATTAACTCGTTATCCTCCATCTTGCCATGTATCACTCGGGAGAATTTGCACTCATTTTTCTGTTGGCTGCCCATCCCGTTCAAGGCACTTCCACTACTGCAACGAGTACCACCTGCCCGCCACCTGACGGGGCGTCTCGCGGCATCTGGAGTATATTGGGGAGTTGTGCCTTGACCTTGTTGATCTGCGTGTGGCATGCCATCCATCCAAGAGTTCCAAGTCCTTATATCAAAAAGTGGCACCACACCTTCAAGATTACGGTGACGGAGGCCTTCACGTCACTGCTTCACTTTTTCATACTGGAATTCATGGTATATTTCGTTAGCAATGAGTGGTGGAGGGCCCATCAAACGGCCCGCATTCTTCGTCCGCACTGTACGTTCTATCCCACGACAGAGTTTACCTCTAACGGGTTTTCGTAGTCAAGAAACTCAACTTGAAGTGGACGGTGACGCATACCTTCTTTGCGCAGATGGGTGGCTTCTATTATTGCAACGAAGATGGCACTGCCGAGTTAATGGATTCCGTTGAATTCCTGCGTCATTGCGAGAAGGGGTTAATTGCAAATCCAGTCATCACCGAGGAGGAAATCCAGGATAAGAGCAAATCAGATGTCCTGGGAAAGGCTATTCTGGCCGTTCAATTGATCTGGTTTGTTTTACAAGTTGTTGTTCGTCACTTCAGTAGCCTCTCGGTGACGCTCGTGGAACTCGACACGGTCTGCATGGCAGTGCTTACAATGATACTTCTTATCTTTTGGCGAAACAAGCCCCACCGTGCCCGATGTATCCATATTTTCT
>JBBPTY010001107.1:0-11262 GCA_038094335.1 Tylopilus aff. striatulus | reverse complement strand
GTTATAATATTGGCAAAACACAGTTCCTCCATTGGCTTCTATGGCCTTAATGGCGCTCTTCGATGCACGAGAAGGGGTGATGTGCACGGCTGACTTCAAGAAATCTGCGCCCTGGAAACGAAAACATCAAGGACAATGAAACATCATTCCAGTTATATGACACCGACGTTGCCCAGCAATTTAATCCCGTCGTGCACGTTGTGCACACAACCGCTCAGTAGCAGTTCCCTTGCTGTGATTGGTGTTTCTGGAGTAGAACGCAAACGGCCTTGATCTATCCAATATTGAAGACGGTCTAGGTTGACTGCGGCGTAGTTTTTGTGGTTCCTGCAAGTGTTCGCCATAAGACGACGGATACAATGGACCATGCAGACGTACGGGTTGACAAAGCCTCGCTTGGGGAACTTTTTGAGTATTGTCGTCTGACCGCCTTCAAAGCCAGCTTTAGGCTTGCCATTACCGGATCGCGCTTTCTGGCCTTTGTGACCACGTCCGGAGGTGCCGCCGTATCCCGAGCCTTGACCTCGACCGACGCGTTTTTGCTGTCCACGTGTCAGCTACTGGGTCGGAAATACCTCCAAAAAGCGCACGTTGTGTAATGAACCAGACGCTGGTGTCAGGTTCGAAAGCGATATCCGAGAAACGCCCGAACGAACGACAGAGGACATGGTAGGAACACGAAGGGGATTCGGCGGAAAATAAATAATTTGCAAGTCAGAAAATAATCGTGGAAAGAAAGCGCCTCTCCTTTGCCTACACCTTTCCTAGCGATACCGAAAATGAGTCCGGGTCTGCATGTAGTACTGTGTCGTTCCGAATTCACCCTTGACGGGTTTCTCCCAGCATGACTTCGTTGAAGCCTTTGATCGCCATCTGCGGCACGACTGGTGTCGGAAAGTCTAAACTCGGCGTCGAGCTCGCACTCAAACTCGGTCAAGAATTCTATCAAGATCGCTCTGGCGGCCATCAATGGCGTGGCGCACGTATCATCAATGCTGATTCCATGCAGGTCTACACTGGCATGGACATCATCACCAACAAGATGCCTCAAGCGGAACGAATGGGTGTCGAACACCTCCTTATGGACTTTAAACAGCCAGGCGAGCAGTACGTCGTTGGACAATGGGTGCACGATGCTATCCAAGTAGTGAGTATCCGTGTCCGTTCGGAAAACATGCCACCTGAGTCCCACATACCAGATTGAAGAAACGCATAAGATGAACCAAATTCCTGTCGTCGTCGGCGGAACGTCCTACTGGATCCAACATCTCTTGTTCCCCAATCGACTGGCCAGTAAAGACATCAAATCAAGGCCTGGAATGATCAGTACCAGTTCTTCCATGCCCGGGTCTTTAGAGGACTCAGTTTCCAAACTGACGCCTGCTCTTCTCCACCTCTGGACAGCACTTCCGGATTCCCCACCAAACGCGGTCACTCATTCGGAGGATGCGCTTCTGTTGCATGAGTTGTTGCAGGCCCTAGATCCACCGGTAGCATCTCGATGGCATTGGCGAGACACTCGCAAGGTCCTGCGCAGTTTGCGAATCATGAAAGAGACAAGCAGAACACCCAGTGAGATCATAAGTGAGCAGTCAGAGAGTCCGCTCATTCCTCGGTGAGTACTCCACGCTCTTACATATACAGAACAGCTTGGGTTAGCTTCTGTCTGAAGGTATCGAACACTTTGCTTCTGGATATACGCGCAGCATTCAGCGCTCAATCCTCGTCTTGATGAAAGAGTCGATGACATGATCAAGGTTTGCTGCCCTTATCTACGTGTCTTTATTTTCTGACCCACTCCCCCATGAAGCAAGGCCTTCTCGACGAAATAAGGTCGCTTCAGAGAACGGTTTCTTTACCATCATCCGCAACCAACAATCCCTCGACTGACGTTGGCGTGAATCACGAGTCGAGTTCTTCTGCAACCGACCCAGATTATACGCTCGGCATCTATCAGTGCATAGGTGCGTTGAATCCCCTTCCCATGAGAACTTGGGTTATATTTGCCCATAGGATTCAAGGAATTCCGCGAGTTCCTTTCATTACCCGATAGTCCTGGTTCTCAGAAAGCCTTCAACAAGGCGATAGCAAACATGAAACAGTCGACTCGTAAATATGCGAAACGCCAGGTCACATGGTTGCGGAACAAATTGCTTCCCGCGATACAGAGTGTCAGCTCATATTCTGGGAACGAGATTTCATTGGCTTCTATGTATATTCTCGATGCCACAGGTAGGCACTTGCCTGGCGATGGGCTCATCGGTGGTAGTCCAATGTTTATCCCTTGTTAGCTTTAGGAGACCAATGGACCTCAAACGTTCTCTCCCCTGCGGTATCAATCACAAAGTGTACGTTAGGTCAGAACTTATGAACACAGCTGAGGTGTTGTTTTAGCTTTTCTACAGGAAGAAGAGCTTCCGCCTCCCGCATCATTATCCTCGGTCGCAAACGTAATGTTTGCTAATCAGAATAAATCAGTAAAGTGAGTCTGTCATTCTCTGTGGGTGGTGTTTGTCTCACGATGCGTCGGTAGTCCCTCCGACGTCCTGCGAGCGAGACGGAAGATCATTTGCCAAGTGTGCACGACGGATGACCGACGTCCGGTGATGGTTGAGGAACAACTTTGGGATGCTCACCGAGGAAATCGATTGCATCGGCGGCTCCTCGCCAAGTCCAGGAAGAAATCTGAACGAACTCCCTCGCATCCTGAAGACGGCAATGTTCCCAAAGGGTCTTCTTCAGAGGGTAGTTTTCACTCTGATGAATCATTGCATGTCCTATCAGCGAGCCTGTCATCATGACGTGATGTGTGTAGTGGCCCGGGGGTGTACGTGTCTCTTTGTTTTTTCTGTTCGTCTGCACGCTGTCAAAAGGGCTTTCGACTGTTCAGTTGAAATATACACATCTAGAATCCTACGGTGAGATGTGCCTCTAAGACAAATGACCTCATGATTGAAGTCTGATTGCAGAGAAGAGGTTGGAGGTACCTCCTCGGCATTGCCAGGTTGAACGAGCCGTTTGAGCCCCTCCGGAAGGTTGCTGGCGTGGAGAAAGGGTTGAGCGATGCACTAGGACAGCTGAATAGCAGAAATGTGTTTTGTAGCGTTAGCGAAAAATTGTTGTCGTTTGCAGGGTGTCGCGGCCGCAACCTTTGCTTGCCATCTCCGAGCGTCCAGTACGAGGTCTGGTTGAGCGCTGCGAGTCTCGGTCCTGGTTTCGCCGCTCACGACGTCCGTCGCGCCTAGGGACGAGGACTCCCGTTCGACGTCGGACAAACAGTCGATTGTTCCGCTTGGTCGTTTTCTCGTTCTCGAACCATGACCTCGATGGCGGACGTTCCGGCTTTCTTGTTGCAGGGAGCTCCCGTCTTGCAACCGCCCCACCTCGAAGGCCTTTCGGATTCTTCCCTTTCCACTGAAATTTTACCAGGTCCTCCTTCCCTGCTCTCTGTTCAGCAGGCCGCACAGAAGCGTGACCCAAAGAAACCATCTGCTTTCATGTCCTATCTGCCTTCATCGGATCCTGGCTCCACCTACTCGGGCCTCATGACAGCCGCCCTCAACGTCTCGGAAGTCGATGGGCCCCGTCGCAAGCGCGCCAGAGTCGACAAAGGGTATGTTTCCCTATTCTTTTCACACCGCTCGGGCTTGCTCTGACTGCTCCTCCCTCACGACCCAACCCAAACCCTTGTCGACGCATTACCCGCTGCGTACCTTGCCATTCTATCCCTCGCCCCTCACTTTCACCTAGGATTGCGAACGGGCGTGCTCAAAGGGCCAGTGCTAGACATTTGAATAATGGTAGTGCTGCTAGCCACAGCCTTGCTGTACCACTTCCCGCATCCGATCCACTTCCTCCAGAACTACCGCCATCTCGCCCGCCTAGCGTGCCACTCCTCCCAGACTCCGACTTTTTCCCGGCACAACCCGAATCAGACGACCCTTCTATCTCAATGTCTCGTGCGAACTCGCTCCCTGGTGGTGAAGAATCCGCCCCGCCCACGATCAGCGAGCGAGCGAGGTCGACTAGAAAAGATAAGGGGAAAGGAAAGGAAATAGACCGAGGGGTTAGAGTAAAGGAAGAGCCTGGTGGAATAATCTCGCTATCTCCTGAGCCTTCCTTGGGTCTGGTGTGTGCTTTTCCGGTCGCTCACGAGTGTCGTACGCTCACGCTTTTCATCTGGGTGAACAGCTAAACGAGGATCATTGTTCATCATGCCGATCCTTGGGCGCGCTCGTATACTGTGACAGCTGCCCTCGAGCATTCCATCTCTGGTGTTTGGACCCTCCTATGGATACAGTGGACCTCCCGGAAGGCGAAAAATGGTTTTGTCCGGGCTGTATTGTTCGCAGAGTATGTTGCCCGTGACGTGTGTGTGTGTGGCGCTCATTTGTGTTTCGCAGAACCCGCCACCCAAACCTGCACCCTCTTTCATGTCTCCCCTCATCCACCTTGCTCAAACGAGCATACCGAAGGAGTTTCAACTCCCAGACGATATCAGAAATTTTTTCAAGGACGGTTCGTGCGCCCTTGCTTTTGGAACTCAGCTTCATCTTACTCTATTGTTTTTCAGTCGCTACTGGGGCCAACGGAACTTACGTGGACAGTTCGGAATTAAAGCAACCTCGTCTGAAGTAAGTCGGCTATCTCCTTTCTGTTCTTACCGACTCATTTCTTTCACAGTCGTCATGGGCAACTTGAAGACCGCGATCCTTATCGACTGAAGGACCGATTCGGTGTACCAGTGTTATGCTTTAGATGTGGCACTTCATCTCTGCCGAGCGGTCTTGCTGGATGCGCACCTTCGCAGAAGCGTCCGCGTCGGTCAACTTCCGTCGCACATAGTTCAACACCGGAAAGTGGAAGAGCTATAGTCTCCTGCGATTACTGCAATCTTCACTTTCATCTTGATTGCCTTGATCCTCCTCTTACTTCTATGCCAACCTTTGGAAAGAGGTGGATGTGTCCGAACCATGCCGATCAAGTTCTCGTGAGTACTCAATAATGACTATGTCGCCAGGTTCACTCAATGTACGGGCGTAATACTTTGTCTACGTAGCAACCGAAACGACGTATTCCAAAGCAAAACGTTACGCCCATCGATATCACTAAACCCAACCAATGGAACAACGGGAATATTGAGATTATACATCCACAGTCTGCAGCAATGACAGAAAAGCTAGTCCTTGACGAGGTGTTAATTAATGGGAGACGATATCGGGTCCCCGAGCGAGTCATTATGCTAGACTTTTGGAGCAAGATAAGCAAGGACCAGTATCCAGAGCTCAGGTGGGTCTACTTCTAACTTAGAGACTTCGAAGAGTAAAAATTATTCATGTTCGACCGCAGAGATAGGGATGTTTCATCTGTAACATCATCGCCATTGACTTCCTTGAGCTCCCTCGATGAGATGGAGGATAACAACCAGTTCCAATTATCTTCATCATTCAAGGAGCCTCTTAATTCATATGATGACTTGCGCACTGCACAGGCAAGTAATCTGGTCTTTCGACGAATTGAAAGCTCATGTTGCTTTAAAGCTCTTATGTGATTTCCGTAATCTATTTTTGTTGAAAGGTAACTCCCCAGCAAGACTACCTCATTCCGTCAGCGAAGAAGGTCAAGTAATGGGAGAGAGGGTCATGGTTGATTTTGGCACCCAAACCGATTTTGATTCTCAACCCTCTCTCCTTGAGCCACCGCCGAAAACCATTGAGCTTACAGAATCGACAAAACCTAAGGTCAGTTGTGCGATTTCACGCTTATTCGGGGGTGACCAAAATCGATATAGCGAAAAGCACCGTCCAGATCGACTGCCAGAAATACTGCAGAAATTGCCCCTCATGAGAGTCTATCACAACCACAAGCTTCCGCCGATCTTCCTTCTCCTGCTAAACCTAAGAGAGCAAGGATTGCTACAAAACGAGAAAGGGAAAAGGAAGAATCTATGTCCGTTGAACCAGTACCAAGTGGAGGTGCACCACGAGTAAGTCGGTTTCCCCGGTATGAAAGCAACGATACTGAAGGGAACTGTAGAACACTCACCCACGAGTGGGCAGACCCGCGAGGGGAGGAGGCAGGGGGCGCCGGAAACGTGGACAAGGAGTCCGTAGAGGGGGTGGTGCCGCCCCAGTCCAACGTGCACCTTCTCCACCTGCGATGGCTGACACACATATACCCGAGTCTTCGTCACCACCACCAGCCCCTACGCATGCTCTACCTGTTGCACAATCACTTCCTAAGCCTGCGACTCCAAAGGCCTCCATAACAATCACTCAGTCTGGTACATCATCCACTCCCACGCTGAAAATCCGACTGCCTCGATTGTCCGCAGTTAGCACCACTACCCACTCCAATTCGATGCTCCCTACTTTGCAATCTCCGCCAGCGCCAACCCACTCGCCAGCACCGGACACTGCCAGCTCACAAGACTCGCGACTACGGCGGACGCGTCATCGGCAGGATTCTACTTCCGTTTCTGTAAGTGGTGCATCGTCTTCTACAGCAGAGGCGATCGAGGACGTGGAGTCTGCGAAACCGAGTGAGCGACGACTAATATTCCATGATATGGTTACTGACTTTTGCGAAGGACACAAACCAAGAGGACACAGAAGGCATGTTGATTCGATATGACTTGCCCAACTGTAATACATTCTCCCCGGATTTGCGGAGGACGCCTTGGGGACTGGTAGTAGCATCAAAGATTCCTGTACACGAACATAGAAAGATACTACATATATATCTTGTTATTATAAGTAGCATAGGGTATATTGATAGGTTGGCGGGCGTTTATAGGTCGTGTGGGCTCCGCTGTTTGCGCTCGGCCGGGTCATAAGGCTACTACTAGTACGATGTCTGCAAGTACGATCGTGCGGAGACGTGTCGCTGCGACGCGACATCTCCGTCGCAGAGCATTCCACGTCCGCCGTGCACCAGAACCACCGAGTGCCCAGATATCGCAGCTTCTCGCCTCCTACGCCGCCCATCCTCCCCATCCGCTCACACTCAACTCCCTCGTCGCGTTTGGTCAGCCCCTCACCCCAGAATCCATCCTACGCAGCGTCTCTTTTGTCCTGTCCGAAATCCCGCGTCGTCTTGCCAGACGAGCACGCGCACTCGAGGCCCTCCCGTTCATCGTCGGAACTAACCCTTACGTCTCAAAGACGCTGAATGCCTACAGAGAGAGCTTTCAATTCCTCGCAAGCTACCTGCCCGTCACGACACTCGAAGAAAATGCCGCTTTTGTTGCCGAGCTCAGTCAGCTGGTGGAAAGCCATCGGAATGACATCCCGACCATGGCCAAGGGGTCTGTCTTTCTCCATCCTGCAGCCCCAGAACACCCATTTAACCCGTCTCGCCCAGCTTCCAGGAATGCGCCAAATACATGTCTCCGACACAGATCAGCAGTTTCTTGGACGGTGCCATCCGCAACCGAATATCCGTCCGTCTGATGGCGGAGCAACATATCGCGCTGTCACAGGCGCTGGAGAGTCGGCGAGATGTGGGCCTCACGTCTCATTATGGCATCGTCGACATGGCCTGCTCGCCCGCTGCCATGGTCAAAATGTGTGGCGCGTTCGTGAGCGAACTCTGCGAAGCCACGCTTGGCACCGCCCCGTCCCTCGTCATCGATGGGCATCCAGACGCCACCTTTGCGTGAGTGCCGCGCCCCTCCCCTATCCCCCCCCCCCTCCATCCGCTACGTGCGTTTGTCTGACACGCTGCCAAAGCTATGTGCCCGTCCATCTCGAATACATCCTGACTGAAATCCTGAAAAACGCCTTTCGAGCGACGGTCGAGCGTCACTCCCAACTTCATGGCACGACGTCGCCACATCCCGTTCCCCCGGTCACGGTGACGATCTCCCCTTCACCTTCCCTCGCCTTGCCTTTTCTTTCGATCAGGGTGAGAGATCAGGGCGGTGGTGTTTCGCCCTCCAACATGGCCCGCATATTCTCGTATGCGTTCACCACCGCCGGTCATGCCGAAAGCGACGGCGGCGGCGGTCCGTATGCTGCACAGCACGTAGGTGGGAGTGCGGCCGTGGATGGCGGCGCGAGCACAGACGGGAATCTCTTTGGCGAGATCACGGGCAAGGGCGTACAGGTCGGGCTCGGAACGATCGCTGGCTTGGGCTACGGGCTTCCGATGAGCCGGTTATACGCGACCTATTTCGGCGGCGCGCTCGATTTGTTCTCGCTGGATGGATGGGGTGCGTACCTTTGCCTTTTGTCATTTCCGTCGGGCTCTCGTATTCAGACGTCTACAGGGAGCGACGTGTATGTGAAACTGCGCAGCGTTGACCAGGCTGGCAATGCCGAGATTTAAGTCACCAGTTACTGAACGCGTTCCCACTGTCGCATGAACCTTCACGTCCCAGATAGACCGATAGCATGTCGAGGATAATATTATTCCAGTGCTACATAGTGTTACCTCGTGCGCATTGCAAGAAACGAGTCCGTGATGTTCAAAAAGCTACAGTCGTAAGCGTGTTTCACATATGCTTCCTTTCGGCCTCTTCGCATTTCTCCCGCCATTGGTTTCCGAACTTGTACACCAACACGATCAAAATCTCCGTGAAGACGAGTAAGCCCGCCCAGAAACTATACAGTCCGCCGTCCCCGATCTTACTCTTTTGGTATATTCAGCGTCGATGGATCTGCCATGGGGTGATCCGCTTACCTGTAGGGGGATTGCGATTTCAGCTGCAACGAATGCGAGGACGCCTCGGTATGCACTGTTCATTGCGACGGCGGTCGACGAGCGTCCTGGGTTCGCGTCGACGATATATGCAAGCGTGCTAGTGTATATCCACCTGTCGGCAGAGGGCGCATCAGTGGTCCGCAAGGGGCACGCAGCAAGTGGAAACCAACATGTAGGAGAAGCCAGCGACAAACAACATCACACAAATGGCAGCGATGGGTTGGTGCGTCTGGCATATCCAGGCATATCCCAACGCGGAGAGGGGAAGCAAGATCATGGCCGGTAGCGTGCTTTGGAGGCGCATCTTTGATTTTCTGCTTCAGATCAGGGACGAGGAGCCTCGGATGGATATACCCACCTCTGCACGCATTTTACCTCCGAGCTTGTCTTTCAGTTTCATTAACGTCATGTCTGACCATCGCCCGCCAAGGGTACTACCGCATATGCTGCCTGCATACAGCGCGGTGTATAAACACCGAGTGCGTAACATCAAGGGAAGAACCTACCGACACCTGTAGAGAGCAGGACCAGGCCTACGTGTAATGCATCACGGCCATACTGGGTTGTCAGCGTTGCTGCACAAGTATATGCCAAACTATACGAGAAAGCGAATATCAAGCCTGTGAGGGAATCAGCATCCCCGAGAAGCGCGGATGCGATATAATGAGCTGACCTGATGCGAGAAGAACGGCATTATTGTTCAATCGTTTCAGCACAAGGATCATCGGTGGAAATGGGTTGACGTCCTTGAATGAGAGCGTGATGTCGTTGACGGTATGCGACGGGCCAGGGGCTTTCGTCCCGGCTTCTACACTTTCGATCGTCTCGACACTGACATTTCGACTTTGCTTTTGCGGACTCAGCTGCACCGTCACCTCCTTCAACCTCCTGCGAAGGACATTCTGGTATGTCAAGCTTCGCTCCTTCCGGAAGCTGTCCTTGAAGAAGACAACCAAGGAAACCAAAACGACGGCTCCGCTGATGACTGCAAACCAAAATACCGCACGCCAGCCAAACGCCTGTGCGAAACTTCCGCCGAGAAATGGGCCTAAAGAGGTGCCGAGGAGTGGCGCAGCATAGTATATCCCCATCTTGGCGCCCCGTTCGTGAGGTTCGTAGATATCAGCAAGCGTGGCAGCAGCAATTGCCATGACCGCGCTGGAGCTGCGTAGATATATACCTACTCGATAAGGTGAAAAGTAAAGACGACGTGAAGTACCTACCCAATAGCCTGTAGGGCCCGCATTCCTATGACAAGGTCAATAGTTTTGGAAAGAGCCACGACGACCGAGCCGACAATGAATAGTGACATTGATGATACATAGACGACCTGGACGATATCACGTTTCAGAGCGGCACACCAAAGCAGACGAAGGAAAAACCTTGCGGCCCTTAATTTCGCTCACGGCGCTCCATACCAGAGGGAACAGTCCCTGAACGAGAACAAAAACAGACAGACTCAAACTGATTTCTGAGCTAGAGGCATGTAGATCCTTCTCGATCTGTGCGTTTGCCGCTATATGGGCGTACGATTGGATCAAGTCTGTTGGGGGAGCCGAAGAAGCGCTCACGATTTTGGATAGTAGTGGCAAGGCCCGCGATCATCGACGCCGAGGACACAATCACCAGTGTCAGCGTCTAGGGCACTTTTAGGCGGGGGATTCACGGTGTACGAACAACTCGGGCACACCTTCCGAGGATAGCTCCAAGCTCTAGGGTCATCGGATACTGGTGCGTGCTCGATGTCTTGGGTGGTCGTAGATGGCCCGTTGGGCGCCAGTTCCTGCTGGCTGAGACGACATTCAGTACTGGGAAGCACCACTCTGGGTTGGTTCACGCACCCTGGGAGCATGGATAGAGGGGAATTAAAGTCGCAAGTGCAGGGATCAAGAACTACTTATACTGCCCCATCAGGAGATACGCACGGGGTTGTCCATGTGCCAATCTTGCTGACGACGACGATTTCGAGTTTGGATCAAATTTCACCGGCGACTATGGATGGCCGGAAGGTCAGCTACGTGAAGCTGCGGTGGGGCCCAGGCGACCGGCCGGCCACAAGGGTTGCGATTGTAGGGTTGTTAGTAGCACTTGTCTCCGAATAGACGCCTCGCTGTGGAGCAGATGACCCGCATAAGTGGCAAACGGCCGGCTCAAGGTGAGCCGGTTGAGTGTGAAATTAAATGGAAGAAGTTCTGAAGCTCGTTTTAGACGGCGCATTGTTGTTGCACGAGGGCTTGCAGATAAGGACATCAATAACTTTAAAATGTCAGCGACTGTCAGCAGATTGAGCAGGTTCACAGACAGATGTATGATGCACGGTGCATCCAGTAAGGACCGGACACAGCTGCGTACTGCCTTTTGGCAGTAACGCCGGAATGATGATCTAGTCAGAAATGTCGTAAGTTCCTAGTAGTTCTGCACCGGCGTTTCAGCGCTGCTTAATGTGCGTCATGTGCGTAGAATACGTTCTGGCCGACAATCGCCGGTGTGTCCTCGAGTGATTAATGATTCTCCGGCGCACTCGGGGTTGGTCTCGGAATCTCCGTGCGTCACTCTCGG
>JBBPTY010001106.1:0-11275 GCA_038094335.1 Tylopilus aff. striatulus | reverse complement strand
CTGCAGAGCACCCATCTGAGCATACTCGAAGCGAGAAAATAAAAGATGCAAACTGCGGGGTCAAGCACACGAGCAACAAGCTGCATGAAAACGTCTGCATGCTATTGCCTTGGTACGTACGGCAACAGTCGCACAAGCGAGCTACTTCAACTTACTCAAAAACCTCAGTGGCACAAGCCATATAGAGACGGGCCATCATAGATCGATGCACGGACAAGTCTCATACTGCCCTCCAGTGCAAATCAAATAAGTAGACCAGGGTTTGGGCTCAGGACTGCAGCCCGCTGTCACAGCATCAGCACAGAACGGTTGGGCGAAGCGAGACATCAGCATACCGTATTTGCTGCAGGGTGGAGGAGTAACAAATTGGCACACAGGCGAGGGAAACACCTAGAGGGACAGGTCAGCGATCTGCTAATACTTGTGAGAACGTGAAGGAACGCTTACATCGTGCGCGTTCAAGGGAGGCGCTGCAGAAACCATAGCTGCAGCAGCGGCGAGAATGACAGATATTTTGAAGAGGAACATGTTTCAAGAGCGAGGGATGCAATAACGCGTTGTTGTGTACGCTAAGGGAAGGGTGAGAGTCCCATGAAGCGAGCTTTATATGCGCTCTCCGCGCCTGCTGTTTGGCGCCCATGCAATTAATGGCACACTCATGTACGTACTTTTTTTCCAGCCAACTCTTCGATCAATGTGTCAGGTATGATGTTGTTTTCGAAGTTATTCGGTTCGCAGGCAGGCCACCAATCTGAATACGCCCGCATTCAGGCCGTTGCCTAACTAGTAACAAGGAGGGTGCTGGTGTTCTCGTACAGCACTTCAGAACCGAATTTTGTGGGTGCAACGTGGATGTCGTAAGTGAAAATTTCAGACGCCCATTGACCAGTGTCACTTATCAAATGTGAGGGAAGCTTGCCAGTGCGGTAGAATGGAAGTATATTATCATGTGGGCTGGAGCAACTGTGTGGCATGTAGTTGGATGAAAAAGGCGCAATTCCGGACCACGCACTGTACATGAATGGTTTTGAATTGACGTAATACGCATCATCGCCATTATATGCTTGTTCCTCGAACAGCCTCAAAGTACATCAGAGAAGAGAAAAGAAGCTCATAGGCCCACCTTCTAAGAAGCAATCCGGCTAAATATTTACAGCTGTTTACAAAAATGATGGGAAGATTCAGCGGCTGTCTCCCCTCAACCAACTGCCAATGCCACATATCCCACTGTACATCTTGCCCCCCAAATGCAGCATTCCATTACCACCTCGGACTCTTCATTCGATATGACCGACTATACGAAGAACTCAATAAGCTTCGTGTGCCTTCGTTCGGAGGGATACTAATGGTACTACCTTGCATTGTGTTCAGGCTCTATCCTTTGTCAATTTCGCGCATCGCATCCAAACGTGTATTCTGTGCACAGATCTGATTCTATCAACAACCCCGCTCTGGACCCCATGGTTGCGAAGGGCACGACTCGCTTCCCGCTCAGCACCATCTGGTAGACTGTCTACACGGCATCAAGACGCGGAATCCCTCCAGCCGCCTTCCTACTCGACACTCCCCCAATGTCCTTCAAGTGTCCTACCTCTCCGGCCCTCATCGACATTAGCACCGTCGGAAAAGTAAACATATGCACTTCAAATGTTGGCTAGGCCGACATTGTGCTAATCAATGCAACAGCATACTGATACAGAGGCGTCGCCACGGAGAGCCCGACGATGGTTCATGTAGAGCCATTCACCTCGACGATATTGAACAAGCTTATCGACGACATACATGTGCTGGAAGTACTTTGACGTCAATCGGTGGTTGTTCCTATTCCACTGTCCTCATGTATCGTCTGTTTCCATATGATGGCTGCTTATTGGTACTTGGGTGTTGTCTCTTCGGGCTGACTTTGGCCATTCCCTCTGTCCTGTACCTGGTTATCACCCTGGAATGTGACACGACTGAGGGATACTGGAGCATTTTGATGGTTCCTCGGTCGTCAGCATCAGTAATGGTATCATCTTTCCGAGGACCATCGATCGATCGAGCATTGAACAATACGTATGTAACATATGAAACTTGAACACCTCTCTCTCTATTGCAGAGCACCCACCTGAACATGTCTGAGGCGAGAACATAAAAGATGCAAACTGTGATGTCAATCACATGAGCAACAAGCTGCGTGAGAACGTTTGCATGCTACTGCCTCGTACGTACGGCAGCAGTCATGCAAGTGAGTCACTCACTTGAACACCTCAGTGGCACAAGCCATTTCTTGGCACATAGAAACGTGCCATCATCATGGGATGCACAGACACCCCTTGTATAACCCTGTAGTGCAAACCCGGCCCTCCTCTCGGAATCCAGGAGCGCAGTCCGCTGTCACAGCATCAGCGTGGAACGGTTGGGCGACACAAGAGATCAGCATACGGTAGTCGATACAGTGTGGAGGATCAACGCGGCACAGGGATGAGGGAGGCAGCTAGAGGGACAGATCAGTGGTCTACTAGGTCTTGTGGAGGAACCCTTACTTGGCGCTCGTTCAAGGGAGGCGCCGCAGAAACCATGGCGGCGGCGACGGCGAGAATGACAGAGATTCTAAAAAGAAACATGTTTCGACAACGAGGGATGGAACAGCCCGTTATTGTGTGCGCTGACGGAGGGGTGAAGGTTTCATGAGTGAGCTTTATATACGTTTTCCGCACCTGTTGTTCGGTACCCATATGTACCGGGTATCATAGAAGTTGTTTACATGCTAGTGGCGGTCGGAAGTTTATTCGGTTTGTGGTGGGCCGCCAATCTCAAACTCTCAATACACCCGCATTCAGGCCGTTATTTGACGAGGAAGGTCTTGCTTCTTGACTAATTGTCCTAAGTGCCGTATAAGCTCTCATAAGACATTTGTTATATTCCTGATGGTACTTACACTGCAGCTCAGTACATGCGAGCGAGAGCTAACAAGGCTGTAATGGGCGGCGCCGTATGCTCACAAAGCACAGCCCACTGTCCATGATCTACTAGCCCGTCTATGCAGGGAAAATAGGAGAGCGATACAACGTGCAAAGAAACCAGGATCACTCCCCCTCGACCACTGCCGGGTCTTCCTCTCTTACCTCGGGGTACAATTCATAAGCCTTGCACTCGCCTCGTCTGCTGCGAATTAGTCGAGTATTAGAGCTGACTGTTAAAGTGCGGGTCGGTCCCTGCGAGCGAGGGCGAGCAAAGCTGGTGTAACACCATATGCTCACAAAGCCCAGAGTCGGGAGTGGATGTGATGGTTTTCACAGGGAGCGCTTTCAATATTATACGGTACCTTCAATAACGGAATACGTCGCGTTCGTTGTCAAAGTCGACTGTCAAGTGCTGTTGGATAGCAAAGAGGAATACCCGCCGATCGCCGTTATCTAAACTAGGTGGTGATTGGCGTAGATTTCACGTACCATTACCTGGAATGAATTCAAACCTCCACCATGGTCCTGCCCCTTGTCATTTCTCACGACGAACCCCCGCCAGCTGAGCGTCTTTGGCGAGCACCATCTACAGGTTCCTGATGTCCAACACTTTCGAGTGAGCCGAGGTCAAGAGAGATAGATCCTATGCCAGTTCACCGGTGAGACTCGCCTGACGAGGAAATAATGACCACATACGTTGATCGGCGGTCGTGAAGGCAGAGATTCCCTCCGCAAAAGGTGTCATGTCGACCCCGTCGACTGGCACTCGTGCAGGCTTCTGATCCCGCGCCATGCAATACTTGAGACAACTCGCTTCGCGATCTTCTCTTCGCCCTCGTCTGCCTGAATCATCATGGTCGGTCAGGCGCTGCAACGCTATCATGATGTTGGGTGATGACGATTGGGCGATGTTTAAGAACGGGGTGGTAGCTGTCAAGCGTTGGACGTCAGCGATGGGGATAGTGCAAAGGAATGGGACTCTTAAGAAGCTTTAAAATTGAGGGCGACGGGGTTATTTTAGCACGAGGAGTACTATTGAGCGGTCCGAGACTCGCTTGGACTTATTCTGGGGATCGTACGGGCGAATAGGACATCCTGGGTCAAACAATGATGCATGGTGAACAGGCTCTCCATATTTCCTCATGCCTCCCTGCCAACGTGACTGTCATCGTGTGCGCGTTTTTACTCTCTCAGTCCGAGACTACATACCTGCTTCACTGACAGAAAGTATGCAATCTCCGCGTCCATTGTCCCCATCGACGCCCCTCCGGTTAAACGTCTTGCACAAAGGAGTTTGAGGCGTAACTCGCTTGTCAGGGCCCAAGTATTTTCCGTCCATCCAAAGCAGGATAGTCCCCGAGGGGTTGGAAAGGTTAGGGAAGTAGCACCTGAGGAAGACTAGTGTTAAAGGGGACGTGTGCATCTGCAAGTTGGAAGATGTGCCCTGAAAAGAGTGATGTATCATGCGTAGTGATTAGTAGCGGCCAGCTTGGGAAACTCGTATCGAGGGCGTCCTTGGGGATCAGGCGACTGACGTAAGCGACCCGACAGCGATCATCGAACGAGATTGCCACTTTTGTACTCCATGGCCAGTTAGTGGAGTCAAGTCGCGGTGATTTTCCTTGGTGATCGCTGACAGCGCTGACAACTCAGAACGCAAAATCGAAATAGAACCACGACTCGGACAAGACACGGCTGGTCAACTTCGCTTCCACGACAACGGTTCCACCCCCCTGTGAGTCACTCACTCTCTGGCACTCACTCATTCTGGGCTACCAGCGAGATTAGCCAGAGGCCCATCGACTTTCGCCGTAGGTAAACACGCCAGTACGCACTCTACAGGATGTCTCGATGTCAAGTCTGACGTGTCAACTTCAGAACACGGTCGCAAAAGGTCCCAAGACAGGTCAGACTGCCTGCTCGTCATTCTTCAATGTATCCTTGCGCCAACTCATCTCGCCCGCCACCCAAGTGTGCCCTCCATGATTTTTGCTAAGAGGTGTCGCTCATAACTGTCCCTCCAATAACGGACAATGCAGTATGGTGGCAAAGTGAACAACGTCGCCTCAAGTACGCATCTTTCTTGGTTAGCATGACTGATCACTCGTTCAGACACACCCACAACCTCCAGAAAATGACTCGTAACCCTCGACCACCAACGGCAGGCCCGACTAAGGCCTAGATCTCTCCAAAGGTGGTCAAGGCAACACGGACGCAAAGGGCCACGAGACGGGGATGTCTTTCTCAGAGAGCAGACCTCACGATCATAACGTGTTGCAGGAGCGATCTGGACTCTCGACCAGCAGCGACCATGCGTGTCAAGACGATGCCATTTGTCGACAGGGCGGCGCTGACTCGAAGGAAGCGAGGGCCGTTTCAAACACCACATCCCGTCCCATACTGGGTGGACAGTAGCAGTTTCCAAAGTCTTCTTGGTTCACGTGCATCGTGGAGAGTACACCTGTTCTTCCACAGGAGCTGGAGTCTTGAGTTTCAGCACCCCTGTTCTTCGGCCTTGTTGGGACTCGATGAAGCAAACCACAACCCAGAGAGCGTAGCCTTTCGCTCGTCATGCACGGGAGGGGATTCTCAGCAACCTCAAAGGAGACGTATCTGGGGCTGGAAACAGGTGTCAGGGGACGAGGCGTCCTGGATCGGGTTGATATACGGCCTTGAACAGTATCTGCGCACGATCGGCACGTATACCCAATTGTGTTCGGTTTGATCATGTTCGTACCTCTTGTAGGTTGTCTGAGTCGTTTGGAGCACTGCCATGGTGTCGGCTTTATGTCGCCATCCCGGCACCGCCGGAAAAGCGAACGTATGCACTTCATTGAACGTTGGCTAGGCCAACATGCCCATTTGGTACGCTGTTGCATACGCTGACAGTGTGACACCATACAAATATGGGCGTATCGCCACGGAGAGCTTGATCACAGTTCAGGTAGAGGCATTCACCTCGACGATATTCAACAAGCTCATCGACGGCGTACGTGTGCTGGACGGTATTTGACGTTGATCATGACCGTGGTTCCATTCTACTGCCCTATCTATGTTCATATGACTGCTTGTTTGTACTTTTTTGTGGTCTCTTCCGGCCGACTTTGACCATTCTCTGTCCAGTATTTGATTATCACCCTTGATGCCACATGACTCAGAGATACCGGACAACATCTCGATAGTTCCTCACACCGTTGTTAGCATCAGTAGTGGTATCATTTTTCCGTGGGCCATCAACCGATCGAGTGCTGACAATACATATGTAACATGGGAAACCTGGGCACCTCCACTGCAGAGCACCCATCTGAGCATACCCGAAGCGAGATAATAAAAGATGCAAACTGCGGGGTCAAGCACACGAGCAACGAGCTGTGCGAAAACGTCTGCATGCTGTTGCCTTGTACGTACGGCAACAGTCTTGCAAGCGAGCCACTTCAACTTATTCGAACACGTCAGTGGCACAGGCCATTTCTTAGCATACAGACATACCATCATGCATCGATGCACGAACAGCCTACGAACATCCCTGTAGTGCAAATCGAATAAGGGGTATCAGGATTGAGCGTGGGATTGCAGTCCGCTGTCACAGTATCAGCACAGAACGGTTGGGCGAAACAAGACATCAGCATACGGTAGTCGCTGCAGGGAAGATCAACAATGCCGCACGTGTGCGGGGGAAGCACCTAGAGGGATAGGTCAGCGGTCTAGTAGGACATGTGGGAACATGAAGGAACCCTTACTTGGCGCTCGTTCAAGGGAGGTGCCGCAGAAGCCATGGCTGCAACAGCAGCGAGAATGACAGAAATTTTGAAGAGGAACATGTTTCGAGAGTGAGGGATGGAATAACGCGTTATTGTGTACACTGAGGGATCTCCATATGAGCAAAGTTTATATAGGCTCCCCGCACTTGCTATTTGGCGCCCATACAATTAATGACCCACTCATGTACGTACTTTTTTTTCTGGCCAACTCTTCGATCAATGTGTCGGGTATGAAGTTGTTTACAAAGCGATTCGAAGTCATTCGGTTCGCAGGCAGGCCACCAATCTGAATGCGCCCGCATTCAGGCCGTTGCCCAGCTAGTAACGAGGAAGGTATTGGTGTTCTCTTTAGAACCGAACCTTGTGAATGCAGCGTGAATGTCGTAAGTGAAAATTTCAGACGCTGATTGACCAGCGTTACTACTTGCTTATCAAATGTGGGGAAGCTTGCCAGTGCGGTAGGATGAAAGGTGGATTGGAGCGACTTGTACTTGGATGAAAAAGCCGCAATTTGAGATCACGCACTGTACATGAGAGGTTTTGAATTGACGCAATATGCACCGTCGCCAATATATCTCGTTCTTCGAACTAAAAAAGAAGTTCGTGGGCCCACCTTCTAAGAAGCAATCCGTCGAGCAGTGACTGTTGTTTACAAAATGATGTGGGAAACATGATCGAAAAATCATGCCTCAGATATTGCCGACGGGAAATCTAGAAGCAGCCGTCTCCCCTCTCGTATCATCGCGTCAACAAGCTGCCAATGCCACATATCCCACTGCACATCTTGCCTACCACCTTGAACTCTTCATTCGATATGACCTACTATACGAAGAATTCAATGAGCTTCGCTTGCCTTCATTCGGAGGGAAACTAATGGCACTACCTTGCATTGTGTTCAGGCTCTGTCCCTTGTCAGCTTCGCGCATCGCATACGAATGTGTATTCCGTGTACAGATCTGATTCTACCAACAACCCTGCACTGGCCTCTACAGTCGCGAAGGGCACGACTCGCTTCCCGCTCAGGATCATCCGGTGGACTGTTTACACGACATCGAGATGCGGAGTCCCTCCAGCCGCCTTCTTACTCGACGCTCTCCCAATGTTCTTCAAGCATTGCATCTCTCCAGCCCGCATCGACATGAGCACCGTCGGAAAAGTAAACGTATGCACTCCAAATATTGGCTAGGCCGACATTACACTGATCAATGCGACAGCATACTAATACAGGCGCGTCGCCACGGAGAGCCCGACCATGGTTCAGATAGAGGCATTCACCTCGACGATATTGAACAAGTTTATCGACAGCATACGTATGGTGGAAGTACTTTGACGTCAATCAATGATTGTGTTTCCATTCTACCGTCCTCATGTATCGTCTATTTTCATACGGCCGCTTATTGGTACTTTTTTGTTGTCTCTTCTGGCTGACTTTGACCATTCCCTCTGTCCTGTACCTAGTTATCACTCTAGAATGTGACATGACTAAGAGATACTGGAGCATTCCCTCAGTCGTTAGCATCAGTAATGGTATCATTTTTCCGAGGACCATCGATCGATCGAGCATTGATAATACATATGTAGCATGGGAAACCTGAACACGTCCACTGCAGAGCATCCATCTTAGCACACCCAAGGCGAGAAAATAAGAGATGCAAACTATGGGGTCAAGCACATGAGCAACAAACTGCGTGAAAACGTCTGCATGCTATTACCTTGTACCCACGGCAACAGTCACGCAAGCGAGCTACCTCAACTTACTCAGACACCTTGATGTCATAAGCCACTTCCCGGCACATAGAGGCGTGTCATCATACCGGGATGCATAGACAGTTCTCATACGGCCCTGTAGAGCAAACCTCCCCACTAAGGCCGGCTGCGGGCACAGGATTGCAGTCCACTGTCACAACATCAGCGCGAAATGGTTGGGCGAAACGAGATATCAGCATACAGTAGACGCCGCAAGATGGAGCAATCTCGTAGCACACAGACATGGGAGGTGGCTAGAGGGACAGGTCAGCGATCTGCTAGGACTTGTGGGGGAACCTTTACGAGGCGTGGGTTCAAGGGAGGCACCGCAGAAACCATGGCTGCAGCGGCGGCGAGCACAACAGAGATTTTGAAGAGGAACATGTTTCGAGAGCGAGGGATGCAATGACGCGTTATTAAGTGCACTGAGGGAAGGGTGCGGATCTCATCAGCGAGCTTTATATACGCTTTCCGCACCTGCTGTTTGGCGCCCATACAATTAATGGCCCATACATGTATTCTTTTTTCTGGCCAACTCTTCGATCAATATGTCGGGTATGAAGTTGTTTACAAAGCGATTCGAAGTTATTCGGTGCGCGGGCGGGCCACCAATCTGAATACACCCGCATTCAGGCCGTTGCCTAACTAGTAGCGAGGAGGGTATTAGTGTTCTCGTACAGTACTTCAGAACCTAACTTTGTGGATGCAACGCAGATGTCGTAAGTGAAAATTTCAGACGCCCATTGACCAGCGTCACATATCAAATCTGAGGGAAGCTCGCCAGTGTGTTAGAATGGAAGTATATTGTATCATGTGGACTGGAGCAACTATGTGGATGTAGTTGGATGAAAAAGCCGCAATTCGGGATCACGCACTGTACATGAGGGGTTTTGAATTGATGCAATACGCATCGTCGCCAATATATGAATCTGAAGAGAAAAGAAGCTCATGAGCCCACCTTCTTAAGAAGCAATCCGTCGGGCAGTGGCTAAATTTACAATTGTTTACAAAATGACACAATCCTGATTCTATCAACAACCCTGCACTGGACACCACAGTCGCGAAGGGCAGGACTCGCTTCCCGTTTAGGACCATCCGGTGGAATGTCTACACGACATCAAGATGCGGGATCCTTCCTGCTGCCTTCCTATTTGACACTCTCCCAATGTCCTTCAAGCATCGCATCTCTCCGGCCCTCATCGACATTAGCACCGTTGGAAAAGTAAACGTATGCACTCCAGATGTTGGCTAGGCCGACATTACGCCAATCAATGCGACAGCATACTAGTAATGCAGGCGTGTCGCGACGGAGAGCCCGACCATGGTTCACTTAGAGGCATTCTCCTCGATGATATTGAACAAGCTTATCGACAGCATACGTGTGCTGGAAGTACTTTGACGTCAATCAATGATTGTGTTTCCACTCCACCATCCTCATGTATCGTCTGTTTTCATACGGCTGCTTATCGGTACTTTTCTGCTGTTTCTTCTGGCTGACTTTGATCATTCCCTCCGTCCTGTACCTGGTTATCATCCTGGAACATGACATGACTGAGGGATACTGGAGCATTCCCTCAGTCGTTAGCATCAGTAGTGGTATCATTTTTCCGAGGACCATCAATCGATCGAGCATTGAGAATACGTATGTAATATATGAAGCCTGAGCACCTCTCTCTCCGTTAGAGCACCCACCTGAACATGCCAGAAGCGAGAATATAAAAGATGCAAACTGCGATGTCAAGCACATGAGCAACAAGCTACGTGAGAACGCCTGCATGCTACTGCCTCATACGTACGGCAATACAGTCATGCAAGCAAGCCACTTCAACTCACTTGAACACATCAGTGGCGCAGGCCATTTCTTGGCACATAGAGAGGTGCCATCACTCCGGGATGCATAGACAGCCCTCGTACGACCCTGTGGTGCAAACCCGGCCCTCCTCTCGGAACCTAGGAGTGCAGTTCGCTGTCACAGCATCAGCGCGGAACGGTTGGGCGACACGAGAGATCAGCATACGGTAGTAGCTGCAGGGTGGAGGATTAACGAGGCACGAGGGCGGGGGAGACAGCTAGAGAAACAGGTCGGCAGTCTACCAGGTCTTGTGGAGGAACCCCTACTTGGCGCTCGTTCAAGGGAGGCGCCGCAGACACCATGGCGGCGGCGGCGGCGAGAATGACAGAGATTTTGAAGAGGGACATGTTTCGACAGCGAGGGATGGAACAACCCGTTATTGTGTGCGTTGAGGGAAGGGTGAAGGTTTCATGAGTGAGGTTTATATGCCTTTTCCGTACCTGCTGTTCGGTACCCAAAAGTGTCGGGTATCATAGAGTGCCAGTCTGTGGCCCACGCGAGGCACGAGCACAGCTGCAGAGCTCAGTCTTCGGACGAGCGTAGGTAAGCAGCGCGGCAGCCCTTTTCCTCCCTCACCCCTTCCTGGTCGCCTGCCTCAAGCACCAGCGACCCCGTCTGTCAGCGCGCACATCCTACCTCCAGCGATAACCCTCACCCAACTTCTCCACATTCTCTCAATATCCGTTCTATCCCTCATATCCCGGAACCCTTAAGCCCTACACTCGCAAAGCGCACACCGCTTCTACCAAATGGCTAATCCGAACCTGGAAATCCCTCCCAACTTTGCCACCCATGCTTTTCGCCCCGTCCGAGATGCCCTCATAGTTGCCTTGAACATTGATCAGGAACAAGCTGCAGCCCATCTGCTGGATGCCTGGCAGACGGACCACCAACGTCGGGTGGCTGAGTGGGAGGCCGCACAAGAGGAGAACCACCAGGTAGAGGAGAACCAACAACCCCAACCCCAGGCC
>JBBPTY010001105.1:0-11302 GCA_038094335.1 Tylopilus aff. striatulus | reverse complement strand
TGGTTGTTCCCATACTCTTAACAACGACTACTATACACAACCATAGACGCTTTGCAAATTCTTTTGGATGAGACGAGTCCCACCTTGAAGACGAATGACGGAACAATGGTCGGAGATTCTGCAGCTGTCACAAAGGTGAAACAACGCAAATACCGGGCCGGACCCCGACTTCAGTTGACCCACCCCTCCTTTATGAGCATGTCACGTTGCTTGTCAGAGTAAAACCACTCCGGCAGGTGACCCTTTACGAATGAGATGTGGCTTGCTGCTTGCTCACACGCTTAGGGGGTCGCAATGCAAAAGTCCGAGTCTCGTCCGTGCATGTTTCACGTTTGGCATGGATAACTCGGACATCCTCTCGGCGAGTCGGTCAAGCTGGTTGGCCAGTTGCCCGTTTTGCCAGTCGGTTGATGAATTTGGGAGCGAGCATTCGAATGAACTAAATTCTTGAAGGAAGAGCGGCGGGCCGCCATTGAAGCCAAAAGGTAAACTTCGAATTCGTCATGCCAGGTGGCAACGGAGTCGCAGTGTGACGTCCGTTTACGACTTGACGTGACGTCAGGACAACTCAGGACCTGTGATATGTCTGTGACTGGTTACCAATTAAACACAATAACAGCTGCGTTCCACTTGGAAGCGATCTTGTGCAGCAAGTCTCCGGAGGGAGGCATCTGCGCCGTCGTAATATTGGCTAATGAAGCATCGTGGGCTGGCTGGTTGACACCTCTGTTACTGTTACATTAAGCTCATACCTAGAAGCACCTCAGGTCCTGTCGATTGGAGAAACGAGAACAAATTAAATAACCGGGGTCCAACAATACGTTCATCATCCAAATGGAACTGTTTTCCAACACATATACCATCACATCACTGTCGCCCAAGTCGCGAAACTGGAACAAACGTCAAAAATATTGCATCTTTACGAATGGTACACGCTCAGCGCGGCGTGTTTGATTTTCGCTACGGGCGCGAACCTGTCAGGCGATGTCAAGCAGACGAGGATGATACGCACTGATACGAATTATTCGGCGTCGTCCGACTCGGTGTGGTCCGTAATACGATAGTGAATCATCGGGAGAGCAAATATCACACCCGCCGCACATAAAACCCACGTAGAGATGAAAATATTGAAGTAGCTTCGGGTAGGATCAATCATAGGTCCAGCATTCATGAACGAGGGAGAACACTCACGGCACCATGACAGCATCCGCATGCCACACGCCAGCAGCACCAGCGGATTGCAATCCCTTGTCTGTTGTGGACGTGCAAGTTTGAACTCTGATTGGGTGGCAATTGGAGATTACTTACAAAAGCCGGTGAACACGGCGAGCTTCGCCAAGTTGTTCGACATGGCTCCCATAAGCCAATACACGAATGTCTGCCACATGGCGTCCAAGAAGCCACAGAAAATGTACAGCCAACCGTGTGCCGCGTACGAAGCATCAAGGAAATCGATCTTGGGAGGCAGAGAGGTTCGTGTATAATTCCTATATCCTCCATGAGTCCGACTGCATATACAAGATGTGAAACGCACTTTTGATACTCGTAAGCCCATATGTGGACAACGAAGATCATCACCGTTACAACAACCCAACCAGCAAAAGCGCGAGTTCGACGTCTGAACTGCGGCCGATCGAGGATGCAATACCCGAGGAATAGGGACCCGAATATCTGTGCTGTCCAGTAGACGAGTGCGTTGAGACTGCGCGTGCGAATGTTGAAAAGTGCGGCGTTGTAATCGTTTTGTTCTAGTCATTGTTGGAGGTGGTCAGCTTGTCGCAGCAAGACAATCCTGCGATCGAATACTCACGCCAAGTGTAGAAATAGTTGCTCGCAACAAACATAGGGAACAACAGGATGATGGAAGGGTCAGTCTTGAGGGCAACATAAAGGCTATAGAACTCTGTCTTCCATGAAGGGTGACGAGGAAGACTAATCTTCGTGCCGTCCGTTCGAATGATCTTCTTCGGGTCAGCCATCAGTGGAGCCAGTATAACTCCGATGAGAGTGAGAACCAGGAAACCAATCTAGCGGGCGAGTCTCAGCGTGATATTGCTTTCGAGAGGGAGAGGCATGTTTACTTACGTAGGTTCCATTGCCGACTTCCCAGACAAAGTTCAGACGAAGGACGCCAATGTTCAAGCCAAGAACTCACCTGAGTTGCTCTAAGGAAGCATTAGGCATGACATATAACGTCAGAGTTAAATAAATGAATTACGTACCTGATTGTTGAAATTGACTCCGAATGCAACTGCAGAACCAATGACGGCACCCAAGTTGAAAATTGCCCAGAAAATACCAATGAAGACGCCTTTTTGTGTTTCTGTGGGATAGGCCATCATCATAGAGCCCTGTGCGGTCCAAAGCAACCCCGCACACAATCCAAGGACGGCGCCGGCGGCGACAACGAAGTTATACGCGTTGGGGTGAATGTTATCCGTCCTAGAAACAAATGAGCGATATGTCATTGCCGTGACCCATAGCGACATACGTACAAGAAGGAAGCAATGTAGAGGGAGTATCCCAGCGTTCCGAGGAACAGGGTTAGTCGCGGCCCAAGGACGTTGTTGACCGTGCTATAGGGCATCAGTCACCAGCACGTGCCACGTAGAACAGTGATACGAACCCAGAAAAGAAGGCGAAGAAAGCAAAGGTAGCGTAAGTAGCAGTAGCGGCGTTAGACTGGGCTGTTGTGTTGACTTGACCCCCACCACCAATTCCACCCAGGGCATTGAACATGCCAGGGCACATGAAGCAGACGAACCCAAGCATAGACACTTGGAAGTAGGGGTGGTAGTAGATTCCCTTCAGCCCAGTGGGGCGCTCGAAGATCTCCTGGCGCTGGGAGCCGGAGTCCTCGCTCCCACTTTCCAGTTTCTTCTCCGGAATGATGTCGGCCATGAGGGCAGAAGGGATGTGACAACTGGGGTCACTGGTGGCACCTTTGTACCTATATATACTCTGCTATTATCAAACGGTCAGGGGAACGAATAAACCATGTGAGTTTTCGAATGAATTTGACATCGGTTGCTGATAGAAGGCGAGAATGTTTGATACAGAAGTGCTCACCTCCGTAACAACCTTCATCGGGTCATGGTGATGAATGCCGCTGCCCGACGCACACACGTAACGTCGAAACGCTATCCTAGAAGTTCGCTCGGGCTTTCAATGAAGCGCTTCAGTGTTTCCGGGTAGGCGCTAGTTCCCGGATACACTAACAGCATCACTGCATCGTCACACGTGGACTGTTCGGCAGTGACCGCATAAGCTGAGCTTCAAGTTGTTGCCGCGTGTCAAGATAAGACAAATACCATCGAGATGGTCGTCGGCTCGTCGTACCTTATTGTCCGGGGGTGGTGGCTCCGGTTGACATGTCTAGCTGAGCTGGCAAGGACACATGTCACAAAACATTCGTAGTCTCGGACTTTTTATGAGGAGAAGCAGTGGGTGCTTGTTCGTCTTGGTTTTCACACCTTGAACCCACGCTTACCCGACATTTTGCCAGGCAAACATACATACTTACATCTCGAGAGACTTGATGAGAATACCGTATCGCTGGTGTGATGGAGGGAGACTTGTGACCCAGTGGTCATCCATACCAAACAGCCTGTCTCAGGTCCGACCACCCGGCGAGTGTCACGGGTGCTCGTCAATACACATGCTCCCCCCATCCCCGGTTACGGTCAGGTACTCCCTTTCATTTACCACCATCGACTCGGGCCGGCCACGACGGCGCTGGTATGGCCCGCATGGCAAACATGAGGAAACGCCAAAATGTTCGCTTCGCCTTCGACACTTGTAAGCTGTTATCCGCTCAAGTACGATGTCGCCGAACAACTTCCTTCCTACCAGAGCCGCAACATTGACGCCTTATCACTAGTGGGATTTAAGTTAAAATGTTTGGAACGCAGGGCTTTTGGCTAACAAATGTCAACAAAGGACAACAATGACTATGGCTAGTCTTTTCTAGCGTGAACGTCTCACTCGCCGCAACGCGTTCCAGTGTCTGCGTTCGTGTGTCTCGACTCTGTCCACAGCACGGTCATGGACGTCATAAACAGGGTGAACGGTTGTCTAGAAAAGTGGTTCAAAAGTGGGGAGCCCGAATGGTATGTCTGATTCTTTATGCGGCATTTTCAACTCAGTAGTCACCCTCTGTAGTCGAAAGTTTCTTCTTCCAGCTCATCTGAACCCTACGGACCAGGCCAACATCGACACGCTCACGACTGCGTATCATACTCTGCTATTTTCCTCTATGAAAACCTGGACTCCGAGTAGTTCATTTACTCCACAAAACTTTGTCGATTTCGTTCAGTCCGTCCTGGTCTCTTTGCCTTCTTCTTCCGCGCAGTCTCGGCTTGTACAAAGCAACTCTTGGTTCGGGGAATTGCTTGTTGATGTCGTTTGGTCTCTTGACGCGCAACTCGACGAAATTGTAACCGACGCCAAGGCTGCCATCGCGACTATGGAGCAAGTAACTCCACCTAGTGACTCACGCAAAACTACAGGAATCAAGCAGACCGCCGAGCAGGACAAGCAACTCCTTGTCGACGTTGTCAGGAGACTCCTGGCGAGTATCCCTCGTGTAATTGGGGTGTGCTGGACTTATGTTTCATCTAGCTTGCAGGAATCATCAACGTGGTTGTATGCCGGGAGCGCCTTGATTTGAGCCTCCTTGCCAATATTGGCCTTGTATTGGATAGGTTGTCATTTGACAAGAAGGAGATCAGAACAAGAACTGGTCTACTGTGAGTCACTCGTGAACGACATATTGCCTAGGTCTGACGCATCTACGATTAACCTGCAGCTACAAACAAAACAAATTCAACCTTCTCCGCGAGCAATCTGAGGGTTATAGCAAACTATGCGTGGAAGTAATGAGTTCTTTGGGACCTTCGCATTCTCCACAGGATGCCAGACCTATCGAGAGTGCCGCATCCATAGAGAATCGTGCCCGAATAACGTGGGACAAGATCATGGGTCTTATTGGATATTTTGACCTCGACCCTAATCGTGCTCTTGACATCATTCTCGATGTGCTAACTGTCAACATCACAACCCACTATACTTTCTTCCTCTCCCTTCTGTCGTTCTCACCGTGGACTAGCTCTACCAAGCACTCTATGGCTGCTACGTACGACATTTGCATGCCTTCTGCCCCTTCTGACCAGTATCGCGGAAAATCGTTTGATGAGGTTCTCGAGACTGCGGAGGATCTATCTCTTAAACCTGGGGGTCTGAAATCAGTTCCGATTGGTGCTGAGTCACGGGTGCTTGCTCAAGTCCTTGGTTTCAAGTTTGCATATTATCAGGTCCGTCTTATGCTTCAACGCGTCTTTCTCCCCTAATCCAGCGTAGGGTTCAGACGCTCAAGAACCAATGCCCAAAGGCTTGTATCTTGCAGCTTCTATATTGATACGGGAAGGGTTTATTTCGCTCGAGGAATTATATCCCCACGTGCGTTGACTGTGTCATGTGCCATAGGCGCGACTTAATGCATGGGTTCATTTAGCTATCACCTTCTGATGAAGATATGGAGTCGTACCACCAGGATTATCTCGATCAAGTTAAACAACGGATCGCAGATGCCAAGACCACGCAGCTAGCAATGGCGGCCCCCTTGGAGTCGACGAACGCTGGTCCCAAACCGCGTTTGGAGCCGGCAGAGGAAGGCAAAAAAGTTCTGGACTGGAAGCCCCCTAACCAGAAGGCGGCTCTCGTTGGCTCGTTACTTTCTGTTGGCGCATTACGTCCCGCGTTCGCCATCCTGACCAAATTCCCGTGGTTCGTGGATGCTCATGTCGAACTCGTGGATTTGGTGCTTCGTGTTCTCAGGCATTCCATTGCACCTCTTTACGATACGATATTCGTACTCAAAGAACGGAATCCCAGCTTCACTCAACCCCGCACCCGTTATGGCACCACTGGTGTCCTCCTCGCACCTTCCCGCAAAGCACAGCTAACGTTAATTGCACCGACACCTCCCAGCACAGCAACGACCGAGTTCGTATTCTTTTACCCCGACTGGTCGGATAGAGTGCCGCTTTCGGTAACGTTCGAGGATCTGGCCGATATCATCGAGCCTCTGATGAGTTTTGTTGGACCTCATATATCGCGTGACCCGTTGTTCGTTTCAAAAGTCGCGCGACTGGGGAGGTCGCAATTAATGTCTACTGTGGGTCCAAATTCTTTCTGGCTATCAAAGTGTTCATTGAGCTTTCAGACCCCTCTTGATCCCGTTACAAAGAAACCCACAGGGGAGCCAGATTCCTCGAATCCTGTTCGCGTGTTCTGGTTCAAACTTCTGCGACTATACTTCTTGCCGTCCCTACCTCTCATTCGGGGGAACGCTGTTTGCACTGTTGAGATTTGGAACATTATCCGACAGTATGAAACAACAGTTCGGTGGAAGCTTTACGGGGAGTGGAAGACAAACGCCTACAATTCGCACCCAGAACTTCGCATACGTCAAGTGCAAGCCGATCGGGAATCTAAAGGAATATTACGTCGCCTGTCCCACCAGACCATCGACACACTTTCCGGCACGGTCGCAAAATTGGCCCATTCCAACCCTTGTATTTTCTTCACCAATGCAGTCAACCAAATCATGGCATATGATAATCTCGCCGGTGTGGTTATACAGGCACTGCGATATGTGACCAATATGGGGTTTGATGTACTGGTCTACATCGTTCTCGACGCCCTCTCCAACCCATACAAGGATCGGGTGAAGGATGATGGTGTTAATATCTCGGACTGGTTGCAAAGTAAGCTCGTTGTGCTATTTGGCTACGTCTCTCTTGACATCAGCAGGTCTCGCGTCATTCATCGGCATGCTCTTTCGACGATACAGCGCCGATTTGTCTCCGGTCTTGAAATATGTTGTGCATCAGCTATACAATGGCCAAACGACAGAAATAGTTGTTCTTCGAGAGCTCATCTGGAAGATGGCTGGCATTGAACCTCTTCCCAGTCTCTCGGAGTCGCAAATTGCTGCGATGGCTGGCGGTCCAGCGCTACGCATTGAAGCAGTAGCTTCGACAACTCGAGGTGCTCGTTTGGATCCTGCCGATGCAACATTGAAGGGTCCTCACCGATTGGGAAAGTGCCTATTGGAGACGTCGTTGGCGTTACCCCTCCTTATTCAGGTCGCGCAACAGCGTCAGTCCTGTGTCTTTAAGGCTCCAGACACCCATCTCAAGTCCCTTGCAAGCCTGTTCGATACCGTAGGTTTTGCGTCATACCGTGCTTACATCATGATCTCAAAGTTGCTTGTCCAATCCAGACTCACGGGGTGCTACTGCAGTACCTAGAACTCCTCACCTCTCCCGCTGTTGTCCCTCCTGAAGACTACGCAAAGAGGATCCTTCCTTCTTTAGCCGACCTCGGGGACTTGTATGGGATTTCTGCTCCAATTTGCATGCAAATTATTCGCCCGATGCTTGACAGTATTCTCTTGGTGAGCATTTAATCAGTACAGTTGATTAAGAGTTGACTTGGACCCAGAAAACGGCCTTGTCAATGCAAGAGAAAGAGCGTGTCGCAAATGAAGAAGCTGAGAAACGTCTGAAGGCTCGCCTCTCTGCGAAGCGCGACCCATCTGCATCGGCATCGCGCATGGAGTCTCCCAGCGGTGCCAACACGCCACGGATTAATTTTGAACAAAAGTTGCCATTAGTTGAAGGCAATGAGGATAATGTGATGGAGGCTGAACTGGAAATGACCACTCCCGCTGCAGAAGTCCGCATGTCATCCATGATCAAAGCCTTGTTTGTAATGATATCCTTTATAGAGCCCTTGGATACCCGAGCTGGAAGCACTTTTCAACGACGTGCGGAAGATTGCAAAGAGTAACGCTATTGATGTGATTGGGTAAGTCTTGTGAAGCTAAGTAAAAGTAGTGAGCTCAATTGAAGTTCCTGGAAGGCCTGGTTTCTACTTGACGTTCTGGCAATTGTCGATGTATGACCTCTCCCCGCCGGCTGCAAGATACGACGAGGAGGGGGCTGCGTTGCGTGCCCTTAGTCGCCAAGAAGATTCAAAGTACATTAGCGCGGACCGTTCTTCCGATCGCGCAAAGAGGCTCACCGCGAGCTCGCATAGGGCAAAGCGTGATCGATGTAACACATTTGTCAACACGTTGGCCCAAGAGTTCAAGGAACAAACAGCCTCAAGAGTCTTCACGTTGAAACGTCTAGCACGAGAAAAGCAACACTGGTTTGCTCATGGTAGGTCTGCTATTTTTGACGATTCAGCGGGCTTAATTCCTTCCAAGTCGAACACCGGTACGCGGTTTTGGCATCTGCCATTATCGAACACTGCATCCAACCACGATGTCTGCTGTCGCCTATGGATGCTGACTACTGTGCTCAAATTATCAAAGTCATACATACGCAAGGAACGCTGGGTTTCCCTACATTAATGTGCTATGACAAGGTTAACATGAATGTTACTGCTGCATGCATCTCATAGTTAATACTTCTCCCCCCAGTTGCTCGGAGACCACATTAAGACAGTGATATTCTCTTGCAGCGAATATGAAGCAAAGAACTATGGTGCGTATGCAGTGCTTCCAAGTCTGTTTACACCGCCCTCTTATGGATGTCAGGCCGCTTCTTGCTGGGCGTTCTTACTGACCTATGGAAGTGGGCTCAAGACGAACAGCTCTTCGCACAAGATAACCGCACGAAAATCGGTGGAAGAACTGTTTTCCTCCCAGGCTTCCAGCCGCGTTGGACGAACAAGGATCTGAATAACATTCTACAAGAGGACCTGTTGCCGTGGTCAGGCTTCAAACAGATCTTACGTAAATGGCACAGAAAGCTAGGAAGAGTAAGTAGTCTGCCATTACCAGATTCAGGAAAATGCTAAGTTTCCACAGAGTCTCTACAGTTGCATCGAAACTGGAGAGTTCATGCATGTTTACAATGCCATCATTGTCCTGAAGGAGATCCTTCCCGTCTTTCCCCTCGCTGCGGTTGGCGAATATGGACCCGTCATCGATAACATGATAGATAAACTCGTTGAAAATGAGGAGCGAGGTGATCTTAAGATACTGAGTAGGGCGTGAGTAGACTTTTTCTTCATTCCTGGAGTACTCTAATGTCTTCACAGCTATTCTGCGGCTTTGAAGAAGCGCGAATCTCAGTGGGCAGCTCTACGGCCAACGCCTCCCAAAGTAAGAGGGTCTTCCCAAGCTATTTCCTCGCCTGACCCCTTTCAGCTGAATGGTGGTGGGGTATCTCCTAAACCGGGCCTATCGGCTTCGCAAGCACTAGAGAAATCACGTCCCACACAGCTGCCCAATGGTTCCGCAACATCTGAGGCCCGCCGCGAGGTCTCAGGCCTTCCAGTGGTTCCCAGGGCTCAGCCTTTGGGTAATGCATCTCAGACCGCCGATGAGAAGCCATCTACCCCCGCAAATTTGGCGAAGTTGGCCATCGAAAGGTATGCATGTTGCCAATGTCATGTCTGGCTCTCAATAAAATTCTACGTAAACAGCATTCCCAGACCCGAGAAAGTGAAGCGCGTTAGACCAGAAAAGGGAAGCGAATCCCCGGCGCCGGATGGCGAGAGCAAGTTAAAACAAGATGCTATGGATGTTGACGCTACTCCAAACGGACCGAAGGAGGCAAGGACGTATGCGCAACAAGAACAGACGTCATCACGCTTTGGAGCACGGCAGCCTACCGCTGTTCCAAGTTCTTCATCTCCAGTACTTGTTGATATTCGGACACCCACTCCCATCAGAGAGGCCCCTAAGCTTTCTCGGTCAGCAGCCGCGACCCTCAGCCCACGAGAGCCCCCTCTGTCCCCCAGGCATAGGATGGAAGGCAAGCAGATCCAAGAAGTCATGCCACCGCCAATGGCCCCCAGTCAGACGCTCTCGGCTCAAGAGCTCCGTGAAACAGCAAAGCAAACCATTGGCCACCGTGCATCTGAGAAACCTGATGACCGGCGACAAGCCGGTGATTCTCGCAGCCAGCCTGGTTCTGGAGCTCCGTCTCCATTACCACGTCGACGTACGGCATCTCCTGGCACTAGGAACCACAGCTTGGAGAGCCGGGCAAGTGGTGAACGCCGTTCTGACCGCGGAACGGCGGATGGTGACCATGGAGACGGGTGGGCTCCAGAGCGGGAGAGTCGACAGGAAATACGATTATCCCGTAAGGAGAGTGGTGCTACACATGGCCCTCGGGGTGAAAGGGTCCCAGGCCACCGCACATCAGCTCGCGAGGGTGACAGGGATAGGGAGAACGACAGAGACCGTGATCGAGACCGTGGTCGCGAGAGACATGGGGAGCGCGAGCGCGATAGGGAACGCGACAGAGACCGCGACAAAGAGAAGGATAGGGAGCGTCGCGACAGAGATAGAGAACGCGACAGGGACAGGGATCGGGACAGGGATCGCCATCGTCGTGATGACAAGGATCGCGACCGCGAGTCACGCAAAGACCGAGATAGATCGAGTCAAATCTTGGTACCGCCAACTTCTACCGCCACTCCAGAACCGCGGCTCCCTACTCGACCTGACCCCACTCGACACCGTCCCAATTCGCAAGTTGTCGATGATGCTCTAGGCAAAAGACGACGAATTACAGACGACGATGTTAGTGCTCGCATTTCTACTGATGTGACCTGCTGACCTGTTGGCAGGCCGACCGCACTTCGAAGCGTAGCTCTCGCAAGGAAAGTCATAGAGAGGACCGTGGCCGCCGCTCCGACAAGGATAGCCATGACCGACAACGGGACTCTGACAGGCATCGCATAGAACCCCAAGCATCTGAAGGAGATCCCCGCCCACCCATAGAAAAGGTGGGTCGAGCTCAGTCTCGAGTTTTGCCGTATATTTAATGTTACTCGACAGCCTAGCGAAAAGCGGATACCTGATGGCCCCAAAACGTTGCCTCCGACTACTCCGTCAGCCCCCAGAGCCATGTCGTCTGCGGACGGTTCCAGGACCGGAAACAAGGTCGATCCTGGTGGCCGAGGCAGTGGCGATTGGAAAGGCCCGCAGCGCGACCATGGACCACACGCGTACTCCGTTTCGGCAGGTGGTAGCACGCCCGATACAAGTTCCAGTTTGCGTGCAAGGATAGGCGAGAAGGACGTTGTTCGTGCCCCTCAGGCGCAAACAGCATCCTACCGATCTGATGCCTTGCCCAAGGAGGACGAACGCGACAATAGGAAACGGACGGTAGCCGGTGAGTAATCAGCGCTGCGTCATTGGACCGCAGTCGTTCATACCCTCGCCTAGATCGAGACAAAGATGTCGGGGAGGTTAACAGCGTTCCAGGAGGCG
>JBBPTY010001104.1:0-11303 GCA_038094335.1 Tylopilus aff. striatulus | reverse complement strand
GTTCACTATATGCAAATCATCCGGACCTATTTCACCTCTCGCTCCCTAGGAACATACAAGTTGTCTCGTTCACTGAGATCAACGGCAATTTCTTCTCGGTCAGTGTTTCCCTCATTTTTAAATCACCGATCTTACACTGGCGACTGACAGAGCTTGACAATCTCGGGTCTCGTTGTCTCGGCTGCAATTAATCCCGCGATTGCAATTATAATGATAATCTTGCTGTCCCGTCAGCGAGCCTCTACTGGCTTTGTGAGGTACTAAACCAGATATTATTTGTCTTGTGACTGAGACAGACCATTATGTTCCAAGCACACTACACATCCTCCAGCTACACACTATCTTTACAGTGAACACGGGATTATGGACCGCCGTTTTTGCTGTCTTGTCCGCTATCTTGGTACGTACTGTCATCGTCTGACCCTTATCTTGAGCTTCTTTTTCTTCCAGAGCCTGACCTAGTAAACCATAGGTTCATGCATACCTGCCAAGCGTTTTCTACGCCATATTTTCTGTTCCACTTACTTCTCTCTACTGCAACGCGTTCCTACCCAACGTAAACTGTAGAAACTACCTCCTGCGTCAAGGGATGGGCCTGAAGGAGCGATCTGGCGCAGAGATGCTCATAGTAAATCGCGGGCCATGTGCAGACACAACGACGACCGAGAATGACACCAGAGTCAGCTTTGCTTTCCTTCAGGTTCTGGTGAGTTTTCGTTGGGTCCTGCTTGCCTTGGGTGGGGTTAATCGCTTTTTGTAGGATATTTGGAGGAGCATGGAGGCGCTGAACCTTGGTGATGCCGAAACTTCCACGGAACCCAGTGCCGAAAGCATTGTATGATGCGTGCTCGTGATGGATCTTGGAATCTTGGGCAGGTATTAGTAGGCCATCGCGAATCTCGTATGTGGTGCGAGCAGCAAGGAATTCTTCACGTCACTTGACTAAATCGATACCCGTGGAGTGCCGTTCTTCTCATCTTCACTCGTACGTGCCAGTACATTCAATTTTCTTCATCTTGGGGCTGCGCTCCAACGGTCTACATTACATGACTTGTTTTTAACTTGATAGCTTGAGTTTCTTCAAACTGGAGTATTTATTCAGTCGGTACTCACTACTTTATGGTTTACTACTTCTCACTCACTCTCTATGGTACTACGCCTCGTACTAGCAGGCTTCCCTCCGATATCATACGAAGGCGAAAAGCCACAACACTGCAGTCTTTCTATTTACTGCTTGGACCAGTTTCGCACTCTCTTTGTTGGGTGTCATTGTCACCGTTTTCTTGTGGACAACGGATGCTCACGAATGTACTCACGACGAAAACACGTTCCAAGTTATCCAATTTTTGTCACCCCGGCTCCTTTGCCACCGGATAGGAATTAGGATACCTCTGGCACGGACGCGGTTGGACTATTCGCTCAAAACGCAAGGTAAGCTGATTATAACTCGAAGGTCGAGGTCGACTTGAAGGCTGTCAAACGTTTTCGCTATTCAATGATAGTATGTGAAGAGGTTCATCGGAGGATATGGAAGTTATTTTAGGAGCCAGCAGGTTCCATCGCATTTCATGGCATCAACAAATATACTATAGTCTTTTTAATCTTGTCGTGTCCTTTTTTTTTTTATCCTGGAGAGCTTACTTCGTGCTCAGTCTCACGTCATAAGCATGGCGAGCTCGCTAAGACAAAAAAAAAAGTTCAAAAGCGCTCAAGAAAGACTTTCAAAACCTTTGATGACCTGCCCTACAACGTGAGGGAGTCAGACTTGGCGGGCTTGACTTGACCTGAGGCACAGACGATGAAACTGTGGGCGATGGTCCCAAGCTGAATGATTTCTTTCAACTTTGATCCAGTCCACATCATGAACAGCTGTGTGCCAGAAAGTGCTGACTAACCTCTGGCTCTGAGACCCGTGCATTCTGTATGGTGCGAGTTGCGCGTCATATTTTATATAGTTTCTTTAAGTTCGTGTTTTCCCCTGTCTTTTCCCCCAGTGTCGTAGTGCGCCACCGGCATTGCTGCGTGATTTTGCAGGATGAACATGACACAGGGCTAGATTTCGAAGCACGACCCCAATAACTCAGAGTGGATCATGACTGGGATGTCCTTTGGTCACCTGCGCATATAGTACATACATAGATAAATTGGCATAGACTTCGGCAATAGTTTCAGGGAGAGCGCAGGCAAGCTATTGCATCCGAACCTTCCTGATGTGAGGACGGATATTCGTGGCCTGTTACACGCAGCGAATAACCAAAACTAACTAATCTCAAAAGGATCGCTCTGGTTCCCTTCACCGAACACTTTCAACACAAAGTCAGTCGCAGTGCAACATTGCCTGCCTCGTCATTCAAGTACTCACAGACCAATATGTATTTGCCTGGTCCTGCATCTGCAGGGACTTGGATGTGAACTTCCCCACGATGGATATCGAAATTTTCGGCTACCGGGTTACCTGGAGGCTCACGTGAGTACGCCGTATGTGTCGTGACCCGGGGTCAGACACTGAGACATACCAAGAGTGGTCAAACCAGCGGGCATCAGGTATAACACGGGATTGGGCCGCCGGGGGTTGACGATTTGTCTAAGGGCGGCTGGGCTGGTATCCCTGTGAAGAACCATGAGCCTACCATTACCCTGGAAAGATCATCATGCGCTAGCATACCATTGAACTTTGTGATGTTGACCTGGGCGCCATACTGTGTGCGCATTGGGGTAAAGAATCACAGAGCCGGCGACCCCGGAGACCTGAACTAGAAGTAACAAGGACGACGCGAACGCAAGGAAACTAGCAGCCTTGATCATGAGGGAAAAGCAGATTCGAACGACCAACGAGTACGAGGCATGTTAGATATATATCCGGCGCTAGTCATCGTTAGAAGACTTACCTAGCAACGTCTGACAGCGTTCAATACAGGTGCCAGCTGCGCCTATCAGGTGATCATCGTAACGAGGTGATAATCGTCGCTAATTACGCGCAGACCGATGGCGGCATAACGACTTGTCACCGAAGTCGAATTTTTCGAGGAGCACTTGACTTTCGTTTTTACTTCAGATTATCTTGTGATGGTTGCCAGCAGGTCAGGTTTGTTGTGTGAAGTTGGAAACCCAAACGAGCCGTCTCTGCAGACAGCAGACTGCAGTAGACATACTACCCATTACTGGCACCTTCAGGGAGCAATCTGTGCGCAAACGCCGGCTCTTCTCGCCTAAATGACACGTCGCGTGAAGAGGAATCTGTACCCCCAATCTGCTATCCACCCCCGTTTTCATATATCTTAGTTCTTGTAATACCTTCATTAGCGAAGTTGAACGAACAAAAAACATGCAGTAGTTCTTTTGATCGTGAAGTTCCCCCGCGTCACGTTGCTGTCACTCGCCGAGTGGGTGACGAAGCGGAGTTCTAAGTCCTGACGGGAGTGTGACAGCACGTTCGCTGGCAATGGCCCCGGGCCATTGCATTAAGGACAGCGAGCTTCAACCACGGATCGAGATGGCACTTTCAAGACCGTGAGAGCAACTTTGGGGACCCACTTTGAAAGTAGGTAACCTGACATTGTCCGACGTTTTCGAGAGGCCCTCTCGGCAGTTCGAGAAAATGCACGACCAGAATTGCTGATCCTGCGCAGACGCTAGTAGACTCGGAGCCTGCGGCACTGCCATCGCCTTCTCCCACGTACTCATTCGTTCCATTTGGACCATCAAACCTTCGATTCTGAGTGGCGGATCGGGGGATGACATGTAGGTAACACATATAACGACCGGAATAACCTTCACTCGCCCTCGCGTTGCTGAAACCGTAGAATGACGATACTCCCATTAGCCAACCCGATCGCGAACGTGTTCCCAAACGACGCCCTCGCCTTGGCAGGGGACATGTTCGGCAGTAAGCTCAACGCCTCGTCCGTCGTCTTGTCCACGATCCATTTGCCCTCTAGGACGAAACGCCCCGGATCACGGGCATACGACGCGGGGTGGTCCTCCCCCGTGACCGGGAGCGGTGCACGTGTTACCAGATCCCACGCGAACACCCCATCATCCCTGTTGGCAGCCAGGATCCGAGCGGACCGTGGTCCCGCATTCGAGCACGCGTGATCACCGCCCCTGTGGTCATCTTGGTCGTCGAACGCGACAGCGCTCACGTCTCGCTCCAGTCGGAGCGGGTCTCCGAGTGCTTGCCCGGTCGCTGCGCACCATATGCGCACTGTTTTATCCAGCCCGCCGGAGACGATCCGCGTGCCGTCGGCCGAGAATGCAAGACAGGATACGAGTCCCTTATGCAGACGCGTCGCGCCCATGCTCCCCTCGCTCTCCACGTCCCACACGCGCACAGTCGCATCCTGCGACGCGGTCACAATCCGCTTGCCGTCGGGCGAAAACGTGACAGCGCGGATGGGAAGACGGTGTTGACGAACGAGGTGGATGAGTTGTTGACCGGTCGATATGTCCCAGAGACGGACGGTCGTGTCTTTGGAGGCTGAGGCGAGGAGCACGCCATTGGGCGAGATGGCGATGGAGGAAATATCGCTTTTATGTCCTGTGAAGGCGAATAGCTGCGCTCCTGTGTGGACATCCCAGGCGCGGACACACCGGTCGTCGGAACCACTGAGGATCTTCTCCCCATTCGGAGTGTAGGCGAGGGAGGTGATAGCGCCCTTTGGGTTGATAATGGGCGGCGACACTTCTTTGCCGATCGCTGCGTCCCATATTCGTATCGACTTGTCCCGTGAGCCAGACGCGAAGTGCGACCCAACAGGTGAGAATGTAAGTGCGAGAACGCTCTTTTGATGAGCTGTCAAGGGTGGATGAGCCTTCGAACCATCCCTGGTGTCCCATACAATGACCGCCTGATCCTTCGACGAGGAGACAAGCCAGCTTCCATCATTAGAAAATACCAGGCCATAGATAGCCTCAGTATGGTGCCCCAGCACACCACCCAGCTGTTCCCCAGACATCGCGTCCCACAATTTCACCGCACCATCAACCGACCCGGACGCGATATGTTGATTGTTGGGAGAGAACGTGACGACCTTGAACTCGGACTGACCCGCTTGCATGGGTTTTTTGGTGGCGGGTTCTCCCGATGTCGCATCCCAGACAGAGATGCTGTGCGAGTTGGTGGAGGCGATATATCGACCGTCAGATGAGCATGAGATCGCAGCACCACCCTTTCCTTGCGGACCGAATTCCATGAGGAGCGGTGGCCAGTGTTCACGGAACCCACCGATGATGACAGGTGCCTCCGGATCACCCTTGAAAGCCTGGAAGACCGCAGTCGCCGTTGGAGTGAATGGAAGAGCACTCAGGTAGACCAAAAGTGGGTGTTGTTCGTATACTTGAATAAATGCTTGGCAAAATCGGACAGCATCCCTTAGAAAGATACCGAGAGCTTCGTGGGTCGTGAAGTGCTCCTAGTCAGTCCGCCTCAGAAGCCGGCGCGGAGCGAAGAGTAATGAGAGATACTGACATCGATCCATTCTTCCAATCGGATCATTAACCCGATCGTTTGCCTCGCCTTTCTCATCACAGTCATCACCTCGATCCAATGCAAGAAATGAGCATGCAAAAAGTGATACACTTCCTCGGCCAATGCATCATTGCCGTGGGTCTCCAAGTCGCAGAGATGATCGATCCAATACATAGCGGCGTACACGATGTCTTCTGGGAGGTTCGCTGTCCAACCGGACGTCGACAGCTTCAGGTTACACATATTCTTCTTCAGGAGCTTCCCCAAGTGCGCGATACAGAGCCTCGCAACACGTAGGCAGTGCGCTGGACGGTTGATGAACCACGCCTCCGAGCAGCACCTCCGCTTCTCCGTAATGAAATCAGTAAAACTTGGATGCATGACGCATATGGGCTTGTCTTGGCCCCACTGCAACACCGTCCCGAGATGCCTGATCGTGTGCAAACATTGCCGCCTTCGTGTCCGACTATCGTCCAGGCTGGCATTCAAAAGGTCGATTGTATGCGCCATGAGAGGGTTCTCCGCGACAATGACCAGACCCATGATCTCGCGAAAGTCGGCAGCAAACGTGGCATCGTCCCATTTTCCCGCAGACTCGAGGGCAGTAATGTAGATGCCATCGAGCGCTGCTTCAGCGTCCGCGTATACTTCCGTTTGCACAAGATGGGAGAGCCTTTCCTCTGGGTCTTGGCCATTTTCGATGTAACGACACGCGGTGTAGGCCCAAATGAACAACCCTGAGGCGCGGAGTGCAAGGGCTTCGGCCCGTGCTTGTCCAGGCCAATCGGTGGGGAGATCCAGCCACTCGTTTTGCTTTCGGATATGGACCATTTGATGATGGATGTATATTCGCACGTCCATCTCATTTGCGGACGACTTGATGTCAATTTCGCAAGTAGATATGTGTGGATAAGCGGTAAATACGGTGCGAATGTTGCTCTCCGCGCGACTCGTGACAAGGATGCGAATTGTTGGTGGTAGTCGTTGGCTTTCTGAAGCAATCACTTTGAAGAGTTCCTCGCGCGCACTCGACTGTCTGCATTCATCTAACCCATCGATCACTATCAGGATGGGACCTTGGCTGAGACAATCCTTGAGGTTGGCGAATGGCTCGACGAGGAGCGTTTGAAACTGACAGCGAAGCGAAGCTTGTTTGATGCTTGGTACTTCTTCGATTGCCTTGGTGATAGCACTACCGAGACGAGGATCGAATTCTCCAAGTTGATATGCCAAAGTGCGCACGAGCAGCGCAGGGTCGTTGCGTGCCGCGAAGCCACGCGTGAAGAAGGCAAATGCACCGAGTCGGCGGAGGTCTCGAAAGATATTGGCTACGGAGGTGGTGATAGTGCTTTTTCCAGATCCGGGGAAGCCATGCAACCAGTAAACGGTGTGTTTCGTGTCAGGCATAGCAATCCACGTGAAAATTTTCGCGAGGATATCCGTCCGAGTGGTCGGAAGACATTCGGATCGTGTTGCATCAATCATTTCGGCAGGGCTGAGTTTCAAGAGCGTTTGTGAATTCACTAGTGGGTGGGCTTTAATCAGCGACAAAGGTAACAAGAGTTGACTGTACTGACGTAGTTTGTTCACATTCTCGTCAACACGAAAACACACAAGGGCAGCTTGTACCGATGTACCGGTCTCCAAGGATTGTTTGAGCGCAGAGAAACACTGCATAAAACTGTCAATTTGGCGATCGGTGCGGGGGCCGAGCACCAGTTTTGCTGAACAAAATCGGTTAAGCGTGCTGCTAAAAGATGTACTGAAGGACAAGGCGATACCTCCAAACCCATGTCCACTGTACTGGCGAATGAACATGATACATTCTACAGTTTGCAGGAGCAGTCTACGGATCGTTCCTTCAAGAGCGGGTATCTTCTCGGGAAACGACTTGATATTTTCGACGAATGCATAAGAATCCCTCATAAGTACAGCCAGGTCGTCAATTCTGGCATCCCTATCCATTTGCGCTTTGACGATCTGATAGTGCGTCAGATAAGTAGCATATAAGAGAAAGGTACAATGAACACCTTATAGATAGCACGTGCCGCCATCCATGCTACTTTTGCTGGCATATTGAGCTGCATGCACAAGATCAACGCTCAATATTCAATAGGAGGATCAACCATACCTCCACAATGGCATCGCCGATTTCAATGAATGTTTCCAGACTTCTTATGATGTCAGCCCAACAAGTATCGACGCTCTCGACACGTGACTGCTCTACCAACTCCCGGACGGTTCCAGTTGCGTGTAGTCGGATTAGCAGCTGCCAGTGGTCACCACTTTCACTTTGAGGACGAAGGGGGATTGGAAAATCTTGGCCTAGTCCTATGCGTAAAGGCATCATTCAAACAAGCTTATTCATGGCTTTCTCATACCCTGAGACCGCTGTTGAGTCACTAAGAGTTCTGATACAGACACCTCCGCCAATGCCACAGACTTTTCACGCAATAGCTTTTTTCGTTTTAACTCGAAGCGAAGAATCGTCTCGGATCGTGCCGCTCTGCATATGCAGCATGAAAGAGTGCCCACGGAACCAAGATTTGGGGTACTCACAGCGAGAACCGTTGATCCCATTCATGTCGCCCGGCCATTTGGGTCGGCCTCGTCTCGAGGAGAGTTGAGCCACCAACGACGCGTATTTGGATAAAACATTTCGACCATTTGCTTGTGATCGCCGGTAGATCAGCTCTGATGACTGCGCAGGCTGGCGTGAGGGTCTTTCTGGGTGTTCTCAGGTAACCACGCACCAAACAGGTCGAGATTGATAGGCTGAAGATTGTCGGGCGTCATTCGCGGTGTGTATCTTGGAAGTTGTTGAGAAGAAGCGCCTCATGGCTGATTTCAGCAAGATGTTCGAAAGGAAGAAAGCGTGGGCAGTGCTGTACCCGATCCGCACGTTGGCTGGCGCGTGTTCAAACAAACTTGAATGGCGACCAACAACTTCGATCCAGACCGAGTACCCGCCAATCTCCAGCGGGCAGCTCTTCGTCTCAATTTTCCTCCGTCCTACATCGTCGTCGGCGCCTACAGGCTTTGCACTGACGCATCGCTCTACAAGCCTGCCTGGGACAAGTGCAAGCATGGCGTGCGTCGTGGCCTCATCGTCGGCTTCATCTGGGTGCGTTGGTGCCGCTTTGAGCAGCGCTTAACCTGACTGATCCATTCAAGACCTGCTTGACTTACAGAATCCAAAAGCATGTCTTGCGCGTCATCATTAACAACCCTTCTTCTCTCTTGTCCCTTAGCTACTTTACTCGCCTCTCGCATGCCGCGTCAGAACTCTCCGAAGAGACTTTATTCGGATTGAAGCTGCCGTTCAATGTGTCCACCTGTTCGTTCTTTCGCCTCCTGATCGCTCACCATTCTAACGTCCGTCAGACATGGCTATTCTACTTCTCGGATCCCAGGTGACATCCATCATCACCTTTTTCCTCTCTAGGAATATACGTATCGCCCGCCAACGTGCCTGGGACCAGACTGTCGCTTCTCGGGGCAAGGGCGCTGATTTTTGGCAACCATACGTGGAGGAATGGGACGTGCCACCTGTCGTCAACGAAAGCTTGAGCGCACGCGTGAGCAACACGATGAGCACGTGGGCGGTAGGCATCGTTATCAAGCAAGGCGCGTATATACGCCCGCGAATATCGAATACGAAGCGGCTTACGGCGTTTCTAGCCCTGCTTCTTCCGTTGTCCCTCTATCCTTTCATAGGTACATTTGTAGCAGCCGGCTTTAAAGCCATGGGGACGGCACAATACTTGCACAAGCCAGTCAGTTTATCCAGCCTTGATCTCGTCACTGTGCTGACCCTGTACCTCATAACAGTATTTTAAGGCGAAGAAGATGACTCCCCACGAGGTTGCAGTGTTCGTCGAGGAGCGAAAATGGGACTACCGATGTGCGTATGCTCCTTCTACCGCCCGGATATGCATGAATACTGACGCAAACATCGTTAGTGTTCGGTTTCACTGCCGCATTGTTGGAAGACATTCCCGTCATTGGTCTGGCATTTACTGTCTCCAACAGGATCGGCGCTGCAATGTGGGCACACGGTAGGCTTCTATTTCCAAGCAAAGGGCTATCTCGTCGCCCCGTCGGTGTGCTGCTACTGACGCTGTAACCTAGATCTAGAGAAACGTCAGCACTATATTGCCGAACGGAAACATATGGGCTACAAAGGGAGCGAGAAAGAGAAGGATGCATGAATGCGTCTCGTTGCGATCTATGCTCACAGCCATTTTCATTTTGATACGGAATCCAACGTTTTGAAAGCTGCGCCCCGGATATTGCTGGGTAGGACCTCTGCCATATGCCTATTGCAGGATTTACCAGTGAGATTGGGAAAGTGCTCACAGAGATCTACAAGCTATTTAGGTCTGGCACTCTGCCCGACACCAATGAGAGGGAAGGTGCAAACATCATCAACACGAAATTGTGAGGGTGGTGTTGGAAGATGGAAAGGAGCGTCTGTTCTTCTTGACGAGACGCGAGCACCAGAAATTGGGGGGGGGGGATATAATTGGATCCATTGAATAATGATCAGGCAGAGCTCTTGACCCATCATGCATCAAGCATCAAACTTTCAAGAGTCGACACGAGTATTCCCGTGTGTCCAGACTGTGACAATGGCATCGATCGCCGTGCTTTCGTTCTATGGGTCACATACGGCCTCATTCAAGTTACGAATCCACTGATCATTACTGGCAGGGGGCTACTCGTGCGCTCTTCGATCCCACTGATCGGAAAAATCACAGTAACACCAGCCATCAATTTGCATAACGTGACCGTGACAGTGGCGTTGATCGCCGTGCTTTCGATTTGAGGCTCACATGTGGCGTCAGCTGTACTGCGACCTACACGGTTGCTTGACCAAGCTCAGCGTCGATCTACAGAAGGTGATGCAGTCTTGCCAAGGTAATTGCCTATTGCAGGGTATTACTGCATTATAACGGGCACAAAAGAGCAATTCGCCCGACATACATACTCCTAGGATCAACGCAGGCACGTTATTCCCGAATCTTGCATGGGAACCTCGGAGCGCTCAACAAATCCGGGTTCTACCTTAGTTCCCGATGCTACTCGGCTCTGCCCCGCAAACGTTCGAATCTGATACGAGTAACAAGGTGACAGAGTGGGACGCTCGGCTTGTGCAAAGTACATAAATATACCTTCAAGGTACGGATCCGCTGCCAGTCAGCATACTAGTGCCAAGTGTGTATATGAAAGTTCGCCCGTAGCGGTGCACGCGCGGGTTCTTCGCTTCCGCTCAAAAGAAAGGGCCATCATCAGAGGCCGAGTCGGCATTCTCACATTCAACTTTGTACCTTGATGATCGGGTTTACCTGCCAATTCCGGACATATGACAATTCTTTGTAAAACACATAACCTGGTTTAACAGGTGGCACTTTCCCAGGTAGCTGAGGCCCTGTGGCTGTCTTCAGCTTCGAATGGCCAACCCCAGCATTGCAAATGCCTCAGAGTGCATTGGGCAACCCTACCTGACATCCACCCAAGTGGTTTAGCTGAAGCGCAGCTATTGCGTGCCATCACCGCCTTTACAGCTAGTTCTCACACCGAAGTATTCAAATTCTCCTTCCTGTCGTTAGGTTCGAGTTCCATATTTATAGTGAGCTCTCACATCAAGGTATTCAATTTTTCCTTCATGTCTTCTCAGGTCCTCCCCGAAAACTGGAAAGAGTCGGTTCCTCCCATCCCAGGCTACAACCACCAACACTCCACCCTCCCGCCGCTCCCTGTCCCCGACCTCCATGCCTCCCTCGAGAGGATCAAGGATTCCTTACGTCCTTACGCCAGTTCTGCCGAAGAGTTT
>JBBPTY010001103.1:0-11319 GCA_038094335.1 Tylopilus aff. striatulus | reverse complement strand
CTGAAAACCCAGGGTACTGAACACAAGCTCACCACGCACAATACCCCACAGCATAATGGTGTTGCAGAACATTTTAACTGCACACTAATTGAATGGGTGCACACGATCCTACATGCAAGCAGCCTCCTGAAATTCCTATGGGGTGAGGTGATAACGCATGTCGTCTGGGTGAAGAACAGGTCAGTGACATGGACACTCAATGGGAAAACACCCTATGAGATGTTGAGTGGCAAGAAGCCCTCCATTGCTAACCTACCGGCCTGGGGCACACGCTGCTGGGTACACAACACAAGCAGCTCGAAACTCAATGCTCACACCCGTGAAGGTTACTGGGTAGGGTATGATCAGGACAGCGGCACTCACCATATATACTTCACTGATCGCTGTATCATGTCGATTGAACAGAATGTGACATTCCAATGTAGTGGCAGCAGTGTCAGCATTGGTCGTATTACCATGCTGAACGAGAGGGAGAAAGGAAAAAGCAATCAGTTGAATGTTCACAGCAATACTAACGACGACACACCTGTAACCCAAGCTCCTGCTCAACCAGAACACCCCCCAAACAACCACCTCAGCACCAACTTCAAGATACCCCCACCATAACCCGAACTATGACAGTCGAGTCAACTGTTATGAAGTATGCAAGATCCTGTGGTAGAGCACTCTAGGAGGCACTCACGAAGAGGCACTGCATCTAGAGTCTTCTGAGGACTGAGGGGAGAACCTGTAGAGGGTCGGCTAGACGATACTTAGAGTGAAGGGATTGGCCTTCACACAAGGACACAAGATGAAACATACAACTGCACAGATCAAGTGTGAGAAAAGTACATACATGGATACTATGATAAATATTGTGAACCAAGTTCACATGAGGGTGGGTCAAAGGAACAAGGGAGAACAATGGGGAACAATAGAAGCTGTGTGAGTAAACAGGGATATGGGGTCGCTGTGAGAGAAGTGACCATGGAGATTATGTCTGCATAAAGAATATAAGAAGGACTAAAGAGGGAAAAGACCTAGACCAACGATATGACATTAAGGAAATAGAGTGGGACAACTGTAACAAGAATGAGCCCTGGGCATGGACCCCCCTTCAACAACATGCCTTTGAATCCCTCAAATCAACCTTTACTTCTACTCCTATACTCCATATACCCAATGTCTCTCATCCATTCACCCTCATGACTGATGCCTTGCTTTTAGCAGCTGGTGCAGTCCTCATGCAATATGACAGCAATGGTGACCTCCACCCCTGTGCTTATTTCTCCAAGACCTTCATCCTTGCAGAATGAAACTATGACATCTATGACAGGAAATTGCTCACTGTCATCCTTGTACTGGACAAATGGTGACAATACCTCTTGGGAACCCCTCACTTTGTCACCATCCTCACTGACCACAAAAACTTATCCTACCTCCAAGACCCCTGGAAGTTATCCTGATGACAGGCCTGCTGGTCTCTATTCCTCCAAGGTTTCCCTATCCTATGGCAGACTACCCCCAGAAGCAAAATGGGTCCAGCAGATGCTCTCTCTCAGAAAGATGAAGTAGACACCACCCTTGATAACACTGGTACCCCCATATGCCCTGAACCAGCCATTATCAATGCCCTTGACCTCACCCTCACATGCCACATCCAAAACTCCTCCACCTCTGATCCCCTAGTTCTAAAAGCCATAGAAAACCTCCATGATGGAAACCTGTTATTCCCTAGATCCAAGTTCACTGACTGGTCATACACTGATGGCCACCTCTACTATAAACAATGCATGTATGTACCCCCCTCTGAATGTGCAGTGATCTTGCACTCCCTCCATGAATCTGCCACCTCAGGACATGCCAGGCATTACTGCACCCAGGCAATCGTGGAGAGGGATTTCTGGTGGCCAGGACTAGCTACATTCATCAAGAACTATGTTGCTGGATGTGCCACTTGCCAGCAAAATAAAGTAAACACTCACCCCACCATCCCTGGCCTAACACCTATCCCTTCCAAGTTGACACTGCCTTTCAAACAGATCTCTGTTGACCTCATCACAGATCTACCTCCATGGATATGACTCCTTAATGGTCATGGTTGACCATGGCCTTACAAAGGGGGTAATTCTCATCCCATGCTCCAAGACCATTGACACCACAGGCATGGCACAAGCCTTCTTCAACCACATGTTCAAATGATTTGGCCTTTATGACTTGGTCATCTTGGATTAGGGCCCCCAATTCACATCCGCCTTTGCTCAAGAACTGGCTAGGATACTCGACTATGATGTTCGGCTCTCCATCACATACCACCCACAAACTGATGACCAAACTGAATGAACTAATCAGGAAGTGGAAACATACCTCCAGATCTTCTGCACTAATCACCCTTGGAAATGGTCTGAAGCCCTTACCACTACTGAATTCCATCATAACTCAGTCCCCCATTCCTCCACCAAAGTCTCTCCTTTCTCTCTTCTATTGGGATATGAACCTTGCACCTACCCCCCACTAGGCAAGACCTTCCTCCCTGCTCTTCAAAATTGCTTGTCCTTCCTAGAAGAAGCCTGAAAGGAAGCCACTGTGGCACATGAAACAGCCTGATGAATCATGATGGAACACAACATCCAAAACTTCTCCCCATGGAGAACTGGAGACAAGGTGTGGTTAGAAGCCACTAACCTCTGTCTTAACTACCCTTCCAGAAAACTCGCCCCCAAACGGCACAGACCCTTTGAGATTACCCAAGTACTATCCCCATTGACCTATTGGCTGAAACTTCCCCCCACCTGGAAAATACATGATGTCTTTCATGCATTGCTTCTATCTTCTTACAAGGAAACCCCAACACACAGCCCTAACTTCCTCCAACTATTATTGACTCTGAAGAAAAATATGAAGTGGAATGGATCATCTCCCATAGAAACATCAGTAAGATCCGAAAATATCTGGTCGCATAGAACAGGTATTCCTCTGCCAAGAACACTTGGGAACCTGAGTTCAATCTCTGACACTCTGCTTCCCTCCTATCCCTATATAAGAAGGGTCATGCCTTAATGTGAAATCAGAAGCAAGGACATGGCATCTCTACATGAAGTACCCCCCTCACATGACTGATCCCCAAACTCTCCCATCTATTCACCCCATCCCCAAACCCTTTTGGACCTCTTGACGACTCTACCACCTTTAAATCTCCATAGCTATCGTTGGTATACTAACTGTTATTGTCATCGCCACCCTCACTGGCTTAACATGTCCACACCAAATCCCTTTGCTAGACACCTCACAGAGCCAGCCAGACAAGCCAATCTCTTATTCCTTGGAATTGCCTCTCAGACAGTTGACTTACCACTACCCTGGAAAGCCATATGGAAACTCATTCTCCCCTTCTTTCTATACTTTCTGCTTTCTTGATTCAATGACATCTTATTTCCTTGACTGACATTTTGACTAGAAGCCCTCAACTTTTCTTGACCTGTCTTCCCTTTTTTGCTCATACCCTTTCTCACCTTCAGGCAGACTTGGACCAATGGCTATTAGTTGCAGCCCACTAGCTAGGAATGTTCAACATGGTGATTGAAGTGGACACTGCACTTTGCTTCTCTGCTACTCCACTAGTCCCAACTGTACCTTCCTCCCCAGTCGACTCCTCTCCCACTACCACTTCCCCCCACTTGCAACCATCCTCACCAGTGCCCTCTACCCCTAGTCATTGTCCTGCTCTCATCCCAGACCCCACTGCCCTGCATGTCACTATTACCCCATCTCCATCAGACAATGATAACCCTCAGTATTCCTTCCTAGGTCTACCCCTTACTCCTCCTGACTATCAACCACCAGACTATGGCCCAAACAACCGCCTCTGCCTAACACCCAGTGACAGACACTTGTATACTGTCTTGGTGAGCTCTCAGCATGGACAAAACAACATCCCCCTAGTAGAACACCTTTCTTCCCCTCCCCCGGCAGAGATTATTGAAGAAGATTCTCCCTGGGACAAATTGGCTTATGCCAACACCTCGGGATCCCCAGAGTATGGAGCTAGAGAGTGAGTCGGAAGTGGTACTTCCAATGTACAGAGAGGGTAATGTTACAGTTCACTGCCTCCTTTCCTTTTCACCTTTACATTGCCTTACACTGCTATGGTTAATCTGCCTCATATTGCTATATGATTCCTTCACTATGGACACAGCCTCCTTAGTCATCTCTTCTCTGATGACTCAGTAACCCCCATAGCCCCACTTCCCTATTTATACCATAGTGGCCTGCCCTTGAGTTCTCTTTTAACTTAAGTAGCTACATCTCCATGTGTGTAGATTCTCATGCTTGTTCTTTGCAATAACATGCTTAACTTGTGTCCTTGCATTGAGGCTTTAATCCCTCAATCATAGTAAGTCACCTCAAGGTCCTCAGTTGATACTCTCCCTTGTCCCTTTAGTATCTCCAGATGCAGTGCCTCTTTGTGAGTGCCTCCTGGAGTCATTGACCACAGGTTTCGTGTAATGCATAACAACAACCAGAAGTACAAGAGATACTAAACTGGGAATGAGAAAGAGATGGTAGTTAGGAAATATGTAGGTATTATGACAGAGATACCTAAAGGAGGGTGAGTCCAAGATATAGAGAAGAGAATGGAGTGACCTAGACCTCAATAGAACAAGAAGACTGACTGGATGTCCTTCTGGTGAAGTAAGGAGTACAGTCATAGAGAAAGAAAGAGTATGGTCAACTGTAATAGCTTGCCACTAGCTCCTTGACTTGCCCTCTGAGCAAGTACCCTTCAGGGACTTGTCTTGCTCCCTCATACCTCTGCAACAAGGACTGGACCTGAGCAAGGCATGACACATAAGTCCTATGCCAAGGTTCCTTGCCCCTAGCCTCCCCCTCAGTACTCTGACCTGATCCCGACCTTGCTGTTGACCCAATGTCTTTTGTCAAACCCAATCAGCTGTCCCCCTTCCTCCAAACCCTGAGAGACCAAGAGAGAGAACCCTTGGTTTCCCTGAGTTCTGACCCTGCTCCTAGACCCCTACAAGGCCTGTGGCATCTCCAACCTGCCTAGGACCTCCTAGGGAGCAATCTCCTTTGAACTCCTATCAGAAACTCTGGACTTCACTCCTTGTCCACAGGACTTCTGCTGACCCCTTGGAAGCCCCCAGAAGTTTGTCCCCCAACCCCTTGTACCCTTAGGTATCCCCTTCACAGCACCCCACCTCATCCCCAAGAATTCCAATCTTTGTCCTCCAGTTGGGGATGGGATATGACAGTAGTTAGCTTCATCTTGACAGGTAATATTAGTCCATTGACCTATCATGCTGTAAGAAAGATAAAGACTCTTGATAAGAAAGGAGTTGCTGACCAAGACTGATGTCAAGGATCAATAGGGGAAAGAAGGGAGCAAGCAAATCTCATCCCTAAAGGGGTTCCAGGGAGGTAGTTATGAGAAGGGGTGTCTCAGACAACAGAAGAGCAAAGAAAAGATCTTCCCTGGGGTCCTCCAGGTGAAGATAGTGAAAGATAGGGGCTTTCGATCCAGGTGACTTTTCTGGATGAAAGGTAGAAGAGATAGTAACTAAGGACAACCTTGGTGGCTCCCTAGAGGCTCTGGGTGATCTTCTCTCACTTTTCTGAAGGAGCAGAAAGATAAATTTTGAGTACCAAAGTACATACTTTATAGTCTGGGCATACCCAAGACTGGAAATATCAAAGATGTCAAGAAAATAACAGTTGCAAGGTCCCAAGTCATAGGACCTGTCTGCAATGTCAAGAAAATGCTAAAGGATAACTGATCTGAGTCAAATCTGACAAGGACAGACTGATGGAATGGAGCCCGATCATCTCCAGGGGTAAACTGGCCATGTTAAGTGACCTCAGCCACTTGGCCATGCAACCAAGTATCATCAGCCAATGCATCCAAGTCCAGGCCCTATGCTATCAAGTGAAATCAAATGAAACTAATCTTCATCACATGAAAGAATGCCTCCCAAATCATCAAATCAAACTCTAGAAGACATACCAAAAGTTGGTTTAGACTCAGCCAACTTGGATGGACAACAGGGGCTCAGGACTTGCTTGGGACTTGCTTGGATGGCCTAGAAGACCTGTAAACAAAACCTCCCAATCTCTCTCCTTGCAACTGTAGCAAGCTTCCAGCTCCTACAGTGTAGTACTGAGTTAGCTTTGTCTTGACAGAATGAGCCTGCACAGACACAAACACTCACCTGATGTAAATTCTAATAGGTTATTGAGCCCTGCACCCCTCTGTGCCATTTTGATCTTGAATCTGCAAGATGTCCATTCCTGTCACCACTGACATGCTCCCTAGCAATGTGCTCAAACTTGATATGAAGGGCACAAACTGGGTGATCTTTGCTTTTCATTTCCAGGTTACTGTCAAGGCCAAGGAACTCTGGGGCCATCTTGATGGATCTTCTGTCTGGCCCACACTCCCTGCAGTTCCCACAGATGAAGAGACCACTGCTGTGGCCAAGTGGTTAAAAGACAAGAGGATGGCAAAGCACTTGCTTACTCAATGTCTCCCAGATTCCACTACCCTGTGCATATGGAGTCTAGACACTATGGCTGAGATGTGGACAGAGATAAATAGGGAATACACTGAGAAGGGCATGTACACACAAATGGACCTGTGTGCCCAGTTCCTTGACTCCCACATGACCAAGGGACAGGAAGTCCACCACTTCCTCAATACTCTCTGCATGAAGCAAGAGGAGCTGGAATCTGTTGGTGTCATCATTGATGAAAAGGATTACTGCTCAATGATTATCTGCTCACTTCCTCAATCTCTGGCCAATTTCACCTTGAGCCAACTTGCCACTGCTTGCCATTATAGCACCTCAAAGATGATCACACCTGACACCCTCATCTCAATCATTATTGAAGAGGCTGAGTGTCAGAAGTCTTGCTCCAGTCAGCATTGCAATGGCAAGGAGAGAGAGCATGACCATGACTGCAATGAGGCTATGGCCACTGTCCCCACTCCAAAATGTTTTGATTGAGGGTGTGGCATGGTACACCAGCATGCTCTGGAAATTCAAGTGGATCATCTAGCAACTCAAATGGATCCCCTGGACTGTGTTGGATCTGTGGATCTGATCAGCACAAGTCCCCACACCATTACCTTTGAAACCAGAAGAAGAGTGAAGTGAGCAAACCTTCTTCTTATGTCACTGAGACAAGCACACATATCCAGGATGATGCCAATGATGAAGAGGGTGTTTTTGGTGTATCTGACCCCTCTAGCAATGATGACAAGCCCATGCCTGGACTACTCCCTGTTAAGTCCTCTGATGAAGAAAACTGTGAAGGTAGCATTAATGAGGATGCCTAGTTCTCACTCACTGAGGAATACCCCCTATCAGATGATGAAGTCCTTGATGGGGAAGGCAACTGCACTACAAATGATGCTGCATATGCCCTGTTGGAATCTGACACTGTGATGAAAGTCAGTGATGAATGGGACAGTCACCAGATCAAACTCTTTGACTCTGGGACCACCCACCACATATTTCCATACTGTGATCAATTTGAGTCACTTACTGACATCCCTCCCAAGTCCTTTGTTGCCACAAACTACCAGAATTTTGAAGCAAACATTATCAGTGACATGATTATTGAAGTCCTGAATGGATATGACATCTTGTGGTTATGACTCACTGAAGTTCTCTTCTCACTGGAAGTAGGGTACACCCTTGTATTGATAGGGTGGCTTGATGAACTAGGCTTTGTGACAACCTTTACTGATGGCCACTGCACCATCTGCAGATCAAATGGGGAAAAAATTGGATGGATCCCATGCACCCTGAAGGGACTGTACCATGCAGTGCATGACTATGACACTGTGCTTGCAATGACAGAAAAGATGACTGTGATGAAACTCCATCACTTGTTCAGGCATATTGCAGCTTCTGCTGCCCAATGCCTTGCTAAAAATGGACTTGTCAGTGGGCTCAAATTTGATACATTGTAGAATAAAGATACCTTCTGCAAGTTGTGCACCTATGCCAAGGCCACACAAAAGCCAATCACAAAAGAGTGCTGTTATGCTGTGAAACAACAAAAATATCTTGCAGCTACTCCAAGGGAGTGCCTAATAAGAGAAAGAGAAGAAGGGGTGAGTGGTCATCCCAAAGGGTTCCAGCTGGATCAGCTCAAAGAGAGTTGTTTAACAAGGGAACTGGCTAAGAACTAAGTCTTCCAAGTGAAGACTACCCAACCCAACCAAAATATGGTGAGTCCAAGTGACTCCAGGTGCAACTGCACAGAAATAGGTGCTTCTGGACTGGACAAAGTACCAGCTGGATAGAAAAAGAGATGAAAAATGATATATGAAAGACCTACTGTGGTCACTTACTCTTGAGCTCCCCTAGACATTCACTGGTGGTCTCTTCCAAAGGGGGAAAACTTTTTTATTAGGTGTGACGAACGTGACTTTATAGTCCAGGTATACCCAGGACTGTACAGAATAGAAATATGAAAAAGAATAAAAGAAGGGTAGCTACAGTGTCCAGGACCTGAGGTGACTGTGCCTGTGTCCAAACGACATGCTGGCTACCTGCTGTGCATGATACAACAGTCTGAAAATAAAATTGTCAACCTGAGTGAATTGGCACATACAACTGTATGACAGCAACTACCAACCCTCAGGCAGACCTACTCAGCTACTTGAAATGCTCGGAACTGGGCCAGGCTTGCTTACATGAGCCTACTGACTTGAATAAAACAAATATCTGAACTGAAGACCTACTTGGGTGAATTCTAGATACTCAGGCCATACTTGACTGATGAATCTTGACTGATATGACTTGGGCATGACACTGTGGGTTCAGGGCATTGCTGGGCTCAACCAGGGACCTGTGGATGAGAAATTGGAAAAGAGGGGCTTGTAATCATAGAGAGCTCCTTGCTCCTACAATGCTTTATGTGAAACCTGTGGTCAAGGACTCCAGGAGGCACTTGCTGAGAGGCACAACATCTGGCGGGTGAAGGATGAAGGAAGGGATGACTGAGGACTGAGGTTTTGCTTGCTAGATTTGTGGGACTTAAGGCCACAAAGTCAGGACACAAGTTAGGTGTATAATTGTGCAGAACTAGTATGAGAAGTTACATACATGGAAGTGTAGTTACCTAGTTAAGAAGGGAACTCAAGGAGAGGTTATAGCAGTATAAATAAGGAAAGGTGTGCTAAGGGGATACTAAGTCATCATAAGAGAGATGACTAAGGAGGTAGTCTCCATAGAGATGAAAGTGTACAGCAATAGGAATAGACTAACCGAAGCAGTGCCAAGCAATGTGAAGATGAGAAAAGAGGGTAGCCACCTGTAACATTACCCCCTCCTCACCCTTGAAGTACCACTTCAAGTTTTAATCCCTTACTCCAGGACCCAGAGATCCAGTAGTATTAGTGTATGTGGAGTCATCCCATGGGGTGTTCTCTTCAATGTTATCTTCTATTAAGACAGGGGGAGGAGAGGTAAGTCGTTCTACCAGGGGTATAGGATTTCATCTGACCTGTGAGCTAACCAGTACCATCTAGGAATGACCATTGCCAGGAGTGAGGCATAATGGGTTGTTAGGGCCATAGTCAGGAGGTTGATAGTCTGGAGGGGTGGATGGAAGTCCCAGGAAGGAATAGTGAGGACTGGTGTTGGAGGTAGATGACAAGGGTGATGTGGGGATTGGCAAGCAGGTGGGATCAGGGATAAGGGTGGGGTGATGACTGCAGGATGAAGGAGGGCATTCCATTATTTGGGAGTGAGGTGATGTATCAGTGGGGGAGGAAGGTGTGGTAGGAGTCAAGGGAGGGTCTGAAGGATGAAGGGAGGAGTCAACTTTGATCACCATGTCTAGCATTCCTAGTTGATAGGCAGTGGTCAGGAGCCTTGACTCTAAGTCAGTCTGGATATGAAAAATGGCAGCAGAAAGTGTAAGAGGACAGTTTGCAAAGAAATGGGGATTGCTATCTAAAAGGTCAATCAAAGGATGGAGTTGGCATTGTACTAAAAAAGCAGATAGAAGAGAGAGAAGGGGAGAATCAGTTTCCATATGGTTTTCCAGAGTGGTAATGAGTCAACTGTCAAAGAGGGTAAGCCTGAGCAATATGAGATTGGCTGCACCAGCTGGCTTCTTGAGGTGTCTAGTAAAGGTATTTGGTGTGAACATGTTAGAATAGCTAGGAAAATGATAGAGATGATGCCAAGGAGTATAATGAGACTGATGATGATTTGGAGAATAAAGAGATGGTGGATGGTCCAAAATGTCATGTGAGGGAGGAGGGTACTTGACATAAAGACACCTCATCCTTCTTTGAGTTTCAGGTCAGTGCATGGGCTTTCTTACATTGTGACAGAAGGGAGGTGGAATAGCAGAGATTGAATTTGGGTTCCCAAGTGTTTTCAGTGGAGAAGTATCCTTTTCATGAGACAAGATATTTTCAGGTTTGTCTGATGTTTCTATGGGAAATGATCTGATCAACTTCATATTCTTCTTTGGAGTTAACAATGGTTGAAGGGGGGCAAAGGAAGTTAGGACCATATGCCTCAGTTTCCTTATATGGAGATAGAAGTGATGCATGGAAGACATCATGTATTTTCCAAGTGGGAGGGAGTTTCAACTGATAAGTCAGTGAAGAGAGTACCTGAATGATTTCAAAAGAACCATGGTGTTTGGGGCCAAGTTTCCTGGAAGGGTAATGAGGTTAGAGATTAGTGGTTTCTAACCACACCTTATTCCTGATTTTCCATGGGGAGAACTTTCAGGTGTTATGTTCCATCATGATCCAATGGTGTAAGATTGATAAAGACTCTTGATAAAGAAAGGGGTTGCTGATGAAGACTGGTGTCAAGGATCAATAGGGGAAAAGAAGGGAGTGAGCAAACCTCATCCCTAAAGGGGTTCCAGGGAGGTAGTTATGAGAAGGGGTGTCTCAGACAACAGCAGAGCAAAGAAAAGATCTTTCCTGGGGTCCTCCAGGTGAAGATAGTGAAAGATAGGGGCTCTCAACCTGGGTGACTTTTCTGGATGAAAGGTAGAAGAGATAGTGACTAAGGACAACCTTGGTGGCTCCCTAGAGGCTTTGGGTGATCTTCTCTCACTTTTCCAAAGGAGCAGAAAGATGTATTTTGAGTACTGGAGTACATACTTTATAGTTTGGGCATACCTGAGACTGGAAATGTCAAAGATGTCAAGAAAATAACTGTCACAAGGCCCCAAGTCATAGGACAAGGCTGTGATGTCAAGATAATGCTAAAGGTTAACAGATCCGTATAGTAATACTGGAGGACAGTGGTTGGCTTACTGGCAGAGGTGGAATGTGAATGG
>JBBPTY010001102.1:0-11332 GCA_038094335.1 Tylopilus aff. striatulus | reverse complement strand
TAAGTAAACTATGGTGCGATGTAAGTAGTGCTTAGGTAAGCAGAAAATGCGTAGGTAATCAAGTAATTCCAACAATATTTATTTTGTCCACCCCAGTTGGTGGTTTACAAATAATCAGAATGGTGATTGGTGTCCTGCCTGCAATAACTGCCAAATGCAGGTTGATTCTCAGTGGAAGGGAGTGTGATGCTCCCACATTCCATAAATAACACCAGTTACCTTGCTGATGCAGGCAAGACTGCCACATCAAGCTTCCTGGATAATGAATACCCTAGTTTCATAGGTCAATATAACATCTCAATAGGTATGTTTGAATTTTCTAAATGCTGAAGAGGATCTAATAATAGACCACAGGAGGGACAAATCCTTCACTGCTCTCATCTCAAATCACCAATTCTTATACTCCAAATATGTTAGAGGTAGATACTGATGAGCCGCTCTGTGTCTTACCAAACAGGTGATATTGGGTAGCTACCTAGATACTGATGAGCTTGGTAGATTGTTAATATATGGCAGGATGAAAGTTGGGAGTAAATACACACCCGCTCTGTGTCTCACCAAACAGGTGAGGAGAAGAGTGGGTGGGAAATGGATGTATGTTTAAGTACTCATTGGATTGGAATGCTAGCTTGACATCATATGCCAGCATGTGCCAACACTCCCCCTCGACAAGGATAGCATGAAAACAAAAACAAAAAAACAAAACTGTATCTGAGATAAACATTGAATGAATGAGCAAATGAACAATGGAACATGGAAGAAGTATTCCCCCTCACATTGGAGGTGGAAGGACACTCAATAGCAATTGGATGCATTCAAATAAAGGTCAAGGTAAAGGTTTAGTAAAAATATCTGCAAGGTTTTTGGCAGAAGGAACATGGTGTAAAGAGAGTTGTCCAAAAGATACATGTTCACAAATGAACATGTAACAGACATCTATGTGTTTGATGTGCACATGAAAGAAAGGGTCCTTCACTAGGATGATGGCTCCATTGTTGTCACAAAGTAATGGTGATGCAGTCTTAGGGTGAAAACCAATACTGGCCAGCAACTGACGGAGCCAAACAAGTTCTTGTGATGCTTCACAAGCAGCAATGAATTCAGCTTCACATATAGACAGGGAAACAAGGTGTTGTTGTTGGGAGTGCCAGGAGATTAGACCTGAACCCAGAGAAAAACAGAATCTGCTGACAGAGCAGTGGATATCTGGGCAGGTGGCAAAGTTGCTGTCAGTGTGGCAGAGCAGGTGGGTGATGAGTTCACCACCAAGCATGAGGTGCAAAGAACAAGTTCCCTTCAGGTAGTGGACAACACATTGTAAGACAACAAAAATATATCTTGCAGCTACTCCAAGGGAGAGCCTGATGCAAGCAGAAAAGAGAAAGAAGGGGTGAGTGATCATCCCAAAGGGCTCCAACTTGATCTACTCAATGGGAGTGGTCTAGACAAGGGAGAACACTGAGAACTAAGTCTTCTGAGTGAAGACTGCCCAACCCGACTGAAATATGGTGAGTCTGAGTGACTCTGAGTGCAACTGCATGGAAATAGGGGCCTCCAGACTGGATGAAGTACCAGCCAGGCACAAAGAAAGATGAAAGATGAGATACAAAAGACCTACTGTGGTCACTTACTGTTAAGCTTCCCCAGACACTCACTGGTAGTCTCTTCCAAAGGGGGAAAACTTTTTATTAGATAGTCCATACATAGTTTTTATAGTCTGGGCATACCCAAGACTGTCAACAAAGAAAAACTAATAAAACAGTAGCCACACATGCTGGACATTGAAGTGACACTGTCTAGCATGTAAATATGAAAAGGTCTGACCCTAATATCAAAGGTCCAAGGGTGCAAATACACCCAACCACTCAGAGGGTCCAGGTCTGGGTCAGGGGCACCAGGACAAAGTGCAACAAAAGGGAATGCAGTAAAACTGGTCGGACTAAGTGCAAATAGGTGAAAGGAGGTAAAACAAACTGTTTCCTATCAACAGAACCATCCGGTTTGATGTTCTGGGCTGATATCATCAGATCTAGTCAACCAGACTGGGCCAGACACTTTGGACAGACTCGGACTTGCTCAGCATGGCTTGGTGCTTCGTGCAGCGGACACCAGGCAACCTAGAATACTGGAAATCATGCAAAATGGGACTTACAACTGTAGTGAGCTTCTGGCTCCTACAATGTTTGACAGCTTTCCAGTGAGCAGCACCAAAGTTGTTGGGGAAGCAGCAAATCTGGTTTATGGCAAAGGCAATGTCAGGGCAAGTGCTGACAGCAAGATACATGAGGGTGCCAACAAGGTTATGGTAGGGAAGCTGTGCCATCAATGTGTGAGCATTGGCAGATGGGGGGGATGGAGGGTGGGTCAAGCACAGGCCAGGGTCCATGGGGGTGGATATGGGTGTAGCATCAGAGAGGCAGAAGTTAGTGATGAGATGGTTGATGAGGGCACTCTGAGAGAGGTGGATGGTGCATGCAGGATGATCATGGTCGATTGCTATTCCCAAGCAGAACTTGGCCTCCCCTTGGTCACTGAAGTCCCAACATGTGCAAATCTGAGAATGAAAAGAGGCCAAAGCATCTTTGGAATTGCCCACCATCATGAAGTTGTCAATGTGGACTGCAATGATAACAATCCCAGAAGAATTACAGTGTACATAGACACAGTATTCACATGGAACATGTGTGAAGCCCCAGGCAATGAGCTGGGCATTGAGTGTGCAGTTCCAGACATGTCCACTCTGCTTCATGCTGTATAGACCTCGGTGTAACTCCCATACATAAGATCCCATTCCAGGTGTGATGAACCCCTCAGGCTGCTCCATGTAACACACTTCATCAGGCTCTAGGGCTCTGTTTAGGAAAGCAGTTTTAATGTTGAGTTGCTCAATCTCCCAGTCCAGGGCAGCCACAATGTGGGCCAGTATTCAGAAGGATTCCAGGCATGCGGTAGGTGAGGATGTCTTAGTGTAGTCCTGTCCATATACAGCCAAGAATTCACAGCAGACATAGCAGGCCTTAAAATGGTGTAAGAAACAAATATCTTGTGCATTGGCTCCAAGAGGAAACCAGAGACAAGAAAAAAGAAAGAAGAGGCAAGATATCACCCAAGGGGTCTCAACTCGGTTTGGATGGAAGGTGTTGCTCAACCAGAGCTCAGTATGAAAGGAATAAGGCAATGTGGAATTCCAGACTACCTTGTGGAAAATAGAATATTCCTGATTAGAGTAGATCCAGGAATAAAAGAAGAAAGTGCCTGCAAACTGTTGTGGCTGCCTCTAGTATCATCTAGCAGGCAAATGTGGATGACCCAGATGCTTCCAGATCACCAGCAACCACAGAAAGCAGTATTCCAATCTCTGAGAGATCTGGAATATGTAGGAAAATAGAAAATGAAGGGAAAAGACCTTGGTGGTCACCTGAAGCACTCCCCCAGATACAAACACTGAGGAAGAGTGGAAAACCTTTTATTTAAAGTCTGATGGACAAGTTTTATAGTCAGGGCACACCCTAGACTGAAATGGTAAAGTATGCAAAAAAAACAAACTGCCACAAGGGTTGGCAGGCTAAGTGATGTCAAATAAATGATCTGGTAACATCATGGGAGGTCACCATCACTAAGGTAAATTTCCTATAAGTCTCAAAAATTCCAGACAATGTCTGTAGGTGGAATTATGTGGAATAAAAATCCAGACCCACATGGATGGACTCTGGACACTCAGATGGTCTTGCTGCAGAATGGCAAGGAATCTGCGAAGTCAGAATATCACTGGAATGGCACCTACAAGCCCACAGAGTGTGGAACTCCCACAATGGGCTGGGTTCCCATGTTCATTGTGCTTCAGTTTGAAGATAGGCTTGCCCTTTATGATGTGGCACATATTGGGAACATCAGACTGGGGTATGAGGTGATACACACCCATGTCATGCAATGAGTCGAACTCATCCTGTAGTGCTTACCACCACTTCTCTGCAAAGGGAGACACCATGGCCTCAGCATAGGATCAAGGGTCAGAGGGCAAAGAGGCTGAGAGAAGGATGTCCTCATTGTCATTGTCATCACAGTTAAGGAGTGGTGGGGGATTGGCATGGACCACAGTGCTAGGGGCAGAGGATGAATGAGTTGAGGAGGCAGATATGGCATTGATGATAGCCCAGTGGGCATCATCTGTAGCCAGCTTGTGTGCAGAGGGATGGGAGATATGTGAGGAGTGCCAAGGTGGTGGAGCACTGATGGGTGTAGATGGTATGGGGGGCATCATTGGAATGGTATGTGAAGAAGGAATAGGAGAGATGGTAGAAGGAGAAGATGAAGTCATAGAAGACAAAGGAAAAAACTCATGAGATTCAATAAAAGAAGCATGGTAAGATGAAATAACGTGGCCCATGGGGCAATGAAAACATTGGTATGCTTTAGAATCAAGAGAGTAGCCTATTAGAATACATTCAATGGATCTATCATATACCTTGGGATTGTGGCAATTCTGCACAAGAACAAAAGCCTGGCATCTGATTTCATGGAGGTGGGACAGGTTGGGTAGGCAGCCAAACCAGCATTCATAGGGTGTGTGGCCTTGTTGGGACTTGGTGAGGGTACGGTTCATCAGATAGCATGCAGTTAGGACAAACTCATCCCAATGGTTCATGGGGATGCTGGATGCTGACTGCATGGCCCGTGCCTTGTTCATCAGAGTCTGATGGAGATGTTCAACACAACCATTATGGGCTGAGGTGTGTGGGGCAGTGAACTGCTGTGAGGTGCCATGTGCAAGGAGTCACTTGTGCATGGCAGCACTGCGGAGCTCCCCATTATCACAATGAAAAGTGCCAACAGTGAGGCCAGTCTCAGTATGGCACACAGCTTCCCAAGTTTGCAAGGTGTCAAATGCAGCAGATTTTGACACCAGCAGAATGGACCAGGAATATGATGAAAAATTATCAATGATGTCAAGAATGTATCTATTGCCTGCTGCAGAGACATGGTTGGGGTGTTCCATAAGGTCAACATGCACCACTTCTAACTGTCTAGAAACCATCAATCCCTCCCAGCACTTGGGCACTGGGGCCCATGACTGCTTACCAACGATTCAGTGGTCACATACAGGTGCAGGCAATGACATGTGGGTGGGCATACCTGTAGCAAGACCACAATGGGCTAATTTAGCAATGGCACAGAAATTGGCATGATCCAATGGCCCATGCCAAGTGATGAGGGATGGTGATGGGCAAGCAATGTGTGCATGCACTGTGGTCAATGTACCACTGGAGATGGCATAGAGACAATGGGAGGTGAGGGTGCCATGCAGCATTTGGTTGCTGCTGCAGGAACATATCACACAAGAGGAGCCATCGAATATGACAGAGCATTGGAGAGAGGTGCAGAGTGTTGAGACAGAGAGAAGATGGACAGAAGCCCCCAGGACAAAAAGGACCTTATCAAGGGTAAGGTGAATTCATTTTGCCACAATGAGACAGATAGACCCAATGCCAATCACCTGAATGGATGAGCCACCAATTCCATTGATGGGATGAGGCGAGATGCAAGTGAGGCAGAAGAAGTCATCAGTGGAATTGCTGATGTGTATGGAGGTGCCACTGTCTAGAAAGAAGGGAGTGATGGTGGGGTCGATCATGGTCCTGACCCATTGGTTAGGTGCCTGCACCGATACCCCAGCAAAGTCAACAGGGTGTGAGTGCTTACACCAGTTGATCAAGGTAGATAGGCCATCGGCAGTCAAGAGGAGAGCATTGTATTCAGCAAGGTCACCATCAGGCAGGGATTCAATGAAAGTGGTAGGGATGGGATCACTGACAAGCCCAGCAAACTTGGTGGATGGGGCCAGTAAGGCAGGTACTGGTAGTATAGGAGGTACAAGACCAGATAAGGGGGGTCCATCCTCTAATAGGAAGATCTCATTGGACTGAGGGTTGACTATATAAGTGTTATGCTTGGACTGGGTAGGTACAAGCATAGACTCAAGCTATGAAGATTGATTACTAATCCAAGTGAAGGATGAGTAACAGAGAGACTAAGAGAGTGAAGTGTAGTAACTGCTTAGAATAGATCTGAGTGAGTAGTCAAGCCAATGGAGGTTGGATTGAGTAGAACTAGCTTGGGACTAAGTATACATGGAGAACCCTACTTTATAGGGTATGGAATGGCACACAGACCAAGTCTGTGTATGGTACATCTTTCCAAGAAAGGTAAATCGAACATAAGTCAATTGGGACAAAAGGAAAGAACAAAGATGGCCATAAAGGGAATAGAGGTAAAGAATAGCCCCCTGTTAAGATGAAAGTTCCACCTTTTTAATCTCTAATCCCTCATCTTACAAGTTCATTGTCATCTTCCTCTCCAGTGATATTGTCACTCCTGGTGAGGTATGAGGGAATGTAATTTCCTAGGAGGTCTTCTCGAAAGGGGAGGTCAGGGGACAGAGTTCTGATTGCTATTACTGCATTCTAATGATCCATATAGACATGGAAGGGAATGTCTTCATCCCTGTCAAGCATCTGTCATATCCTCAGAGCATGCTATTGAACCATATGTTCTGCCAGCTCTTGTAGTCCTTCAATGGTCATCCATCAGAGTTCCATGGGATCCACCTGAGGATTAGATGTATCAGGTGTAGAATGATAGGATGGTGGTGGAGAAGGTGATGCTGGTGTTTTGGAGGGTGGTAAAAGGGGATCAAAAGGGAGACAGATAATCAGGGCTGGTGGGGAGTAATGAGGGGAAGATATTTCATTTGCATTGTTACCTGTACTTTCTTCATCAGGTTCTGACAGCGATCCCCACAGCTGTGGTTCAGGGGCAGGTACTGGGGATTCAGAAGCCAGGGTTGTTTCCCTTGTTATAGCACCCAAAAGATGGATATGATCCATGGGTGGGATTCTTTAGGGGGAAGGGGAGGTACTCATGGCTGTGAAACAGAATCATCTTATCTCTTGTGGATGTCCTCTCATATAGGGATGATGACACGGATGAGGAGATGGGGGAGAGTTGGACAAGGTACTATTAGAAGATGAAGATGAGGATCAATGACTGGTATGATAGGACCATTGTGGACATTGACAGTAGTTTCCTATAGTATGGCCTAGTGCCCATTGTTGGCACACAGGACAGTGATACCATCTACAATGAGGTTGGTCATGACTAGTGCGATGACAACAAAGGCAAGCCACCCAGTAGCGATAGTGGTACTCAGAAAGAGGGGGGTTGTCTTGATTTACAAGGTCATTTTCAGATAGGTCTAGGGGTTCATTGATGATCAGCCCTTGAGGTAATGTCTGATTGGATGTTCCCATCTCCCTAAGTATCACACCCATGGAGGAAAGAGCATCTTTGAAGTGAAGCCTGGCCATCAAGGTAAGGAGATGTCGATGAACTTGTATGTTAGTGGTTTGCATGAGAGTGAGTGTGGGGGTTAAGTCTGGTTCATTGGATAATAAGCCTGTAAGGGTGAGGAGGTGGTTCCAGATGGCCATATGACTAGTGTACAACTTAATAAGGGTGGTGAAGATGGAGGATGGGTTGAGAATCTTTTCCATGGGAAAGATAAGGTGAGGGTTGAGCATGGCAGTGTCAAGGATAGTGAATTCTTCTTCAGTTGTGTCTCTTTGGGGTTGCCATGTAAGAAGAAAGGAAAATGTTCTACTGGAAAGGAACATTTGGCAGGGTGTTCAGAAAGGGGTGTGGGGAAGAATGGGGTGTTGGAGGCAGGAGTGGAAGGGGCAAAGTTGTTGTTGTGGAGCTCAATGGACATGATGGTGGTAGTAGGATGAGTATTGTCATCATCAAAGGGACTCTTTATATCCTTGAAGGATTTCCAAGGCCAATTGAAGTTCTGACTTGGGTAATCAAGAGTCTTCATTAGCTGAGTATCCTCTCCATTGGATCAAGTACTTCTGTTGGATGCCAGTACCTTGGTGACAAATAATCTTTTCAATCTTGTAATGTTCTTCATTATTGATAAGGTCCGGAGGAGGTTTCAGGAAGTTCTTGCCATATATGAGATTTTCTTTGTATGAAGATAGAAGGGAAGTGTGGAACATGTTGTGGATTTTCCACAACTGTGGGAGTTGAAGTTTGAAGGTGACAGGAGATAGTTGTTCAGTGATTAAGAAGGGACCTTCTCACTTAGGAGAGAATTTGGGGTTGGGGAGAAGTCATTTCAGGTTTTGGGCTTCCAGCCATACTTTATCTCCTTTCTTTAGCTGGATGATCTTTCTGAATGTTTGGGCTTTCATAAGTTGTCTAGCAAGATCATGTGCAGCTAGGGCTTCCATTCTCACTGCATTAATGATTTTTAGTCATTCTTCCAGGGTGGGTAAGATGGATGTTGGGAGAATGGATGGAAGTGGGCAAGGTTCATATCCCATCATGAGGTAAAAGGGAGATTGGTGGGTGATGGAGTGAGGTCAGTGGTTATGTGTGAATTCTGTGAATGGGATTAAATCCACCCATGAGGACAGTTTGGTTCCACAGAAGATTTGAAGGTAGGTTTTGATCTCCTGGTTAATCCTTTCAGTTTCTCCATTGGATTGGGGGTGATAGGCCATGGAAAGGGATAGTTCATATCCAAGGAGTTTTCCCAGTTCCTTGGCAAAGGAGGATGCAAATTGGGGTCCTCTATTGGAGATTATTTTATCATATAGTCCAAATCTTTTGTATACTTTCTTTAGGAAGAGCATAGCTATTCCTGCTGCATCAACCGTTTTCTTGATAGGGCATAGAATTACCCCCTTTGTAAGCCCATGGTCAACCACGACCAATAGACTATTGAATCCTTGGGACAGGGGGAGGTTAGTGATGAGGTCGCAGGAGATGTTTTGGAAGGGTTTAGTGGCATGAGAGGGTATTGGAATGAGTGGGGTAGTGGTCAGGTGAGTGTTTGTTTTGTTTTGTTGACAAACTGCACAACCTTCTACATATTGTTGGACAAAGGTAGCAAGGCCTGGCCACCAGTAGTCTTGAGAGACCAGTTGTTGAGTTTTAAGATTGCCTGGATGGCTGGCAGTAGGGTGGCCATGACATTGGGAGACGATTTGTTTGTGGAGGTCAGGGGGTAGGTAGGTACAGTTTTGAAATGACAACACCCCTTCTTTGAAATGCCAGTCAGAGAGGTGGGCACATAATTTAGTGGGTAGTTCTATGAGGAGTGTATGTAAGGCATCAAGGACTAGAGGGTTGGCAGAGGAGGTGTTCGCAATTTTATGTAGGAGTTCTTTGTCAATGAGGTTTATGAATACTTCTTGTGGGAGAAGGGTGATGTTGTCATTGTTGTTGTCCTTGGCAGGAATATGGTCAGGTATGTGAGAGAGGGCATTGGGGGCATTGAGGAGTTTTTCTACTACATGAGTGAAGCAAAGGTCATATTTAGACAAATCTAAGAGCCATTGGGCTTGTCTTCAGTTAAGTTTTTGGGGTTGTCGGAAGTAGGTAAGGTTTTTGTGATCAGTGAAGACATGGACTGGGTGTGGAGATTCTTGTAGATAGTAACACCATGATTCTAGTGCTCTCATAATGGCTAAAAGTTCTCTGTTGTAGATGTCATAGTTCCTTTCTGCCGAGCCAAACATTTGTGAAATGAAGGCACAGGGTTGCCAATCACCATTTGCATTTATTTGGAGGAGAATGCCCCCAGAGGCATATTTAGAAGCATCAGTAGCAATGGCAAAAGGGGAGGTGAGGTTGGGCATTCTTAATGTAGGTTCTTTGACAAAGCATTCTTTAAGGAGGTCAAAAAATATTTGTGTTTTGTTGGTCCAAGACCATGGATGGTTTTTCTTTGTAAGGTCAAGGAGGGGTCATGCTATGTTGGAGTAGTTGGGAATGAAGCATTGATAGAAATTGGCAAAGCCAAGGAAGAAGCAGACTTCCTTCATGTTGGTGGGTGTTGGCCATTTCTTGATCCCTTGTACTTTTACAGGGTCCATGGCTATTTCCCCTGGTTTGATAATCATACCAAGATATTCCACTTGGGTGGCAGCAAAAGTGCACTTTTCTAATTTTAAACAGAGGTCCAGCTCTTTCATTCATTAAAGAACCTTCTTAGTTCATTCTTCATGTTCTTCAGCATTGTTGGAGAAAATAAGGAGGTCATCCATGTAGATGATCAGCCATTCTTTGACTATAAGGTCTCGGAAAGAATCATTCATGAATTATTGAAAGGTAAGGGGGGAATTTGTAAGTCCAAAGAACATGACAGTGGATTCAAATAGGCCTTTATGGGTGATGAATGTGGCTTTCCATTGATCTTCTTCTTTGATCCAGACATTGTTATATCCCCATTGGACATTAAACTTGGTGAAGAGTCTGGCATTCTTTAGTTTATCAACAAGGTTGGAAATGAGCAGGAGGGGATAGGCATCTTGGATGGTATACTCATTTAGATATTTGTAGTCTTGGCATGAACAAAGTCCTCCATCCTTCTTTTTCACGAAGAAGAAAGGGGATGCTTGTGGGGATTTCAAGGGTCATATTTTCCCTGTTCAGAGGTTCTCCTCTATGAAATCAACTGTAGCCTTCTGTTCATTGGGAGACAGTGGGTATAATTTCCCAATTTTTGAAATAAAGGTGTTGTCTAACTTTATGGCATGATCATATGGCCTTGTTGGTGGAATGTGGTCTATGGCTTCTTTTGTGAAGATTGAGGTGAATTGGGAATATTCAGGGGGTAGAACTGGTTTTGGTTTGGATGAAGAAGCTTCTTGGGCTAGGGTAGTTGCCATAGTTACTTTTCATACAAGTTTTTCTAGTGGTTGAGCAAAAAACCTTGGTCTGACTTTGATGATCTGATTGATGGAATATTGCTGAACTTCTTTTCTATGCTTTCAGTTGGCAGGTCTTTTCCTAAGTATCAGCATACTCCTTCTATTGCTATTCCATCAAAGTTTCAGTGTTTCAGAGGAAGTGTTGTTTTCTTGGCTAAAGAGACATGATTGTTGGTTCTTAGGTATTTGGCTCTCCTGACTATGTGGGACAGAGATAGTTCGACAGATTTATCAACTTTCTCTTGCAGCTGTATTGTTCCTTGTTGCCAGTCTATGACTGGGTTGGTAGATTAAAGCCAGGGATGTCCTAAAATGATGTTTTCTTTGCCAGTGTTGTAGGAGCCAGAAGCTCACTACAGTTGTAAGTCCCATTTTGCATGATTTCCAGTATTCTAGGTTGCCTGGTGTCCACTGCATGAAGTGCTGAGCCAAGCTAAGCAAGTCCAAGTCTGTCCGATGTAAGACAACGAAAATATATCTTGCGGCAGAACTCCAAGGGAGCGCCTAATGCAAGCGGGTGAAAGAAAGAAGAAGGAACGAGTGATCGTCCCAAAGGG